>PVJI01002185.1:0-152878 GCA_004026765.1 Micronycteris hirsuta | reverse complement strand
AATATAACATGACATAGTGCTTTCTTATCATGTCAAATGTAAGAGGCATCAAAATTTCAGAGATGTTAAAATATGAAAATATGGGTGGCTCAGAATCAAAGAAATGCAATATCTTACGGTGGCTTCACCAGCTGATAGTAATTGAAGCTTCTATCCCATTAAAAGCAAGCCTAATTTTCTTTCATAGACAGTTCCTCAATTATTGAAGAGTGTTCGTGGCCAACTTGAACTTTCCCCTTCTAGTCACATTGCCTTTAGTTCATAAGCACAGTCTCACACCTACAAACCACCTCCAGTTTCTGTCTGCTGCATCCATTGTAGTGTATCTGATGTCTATTTAGTTATACATGTAAGCACCAAGCACTTTCTTAAGTGCCAGGAGATAAAATGATGACCAAAACCAATAAATACTCTACCTTCAATAATTCAATGGATGTACAGTGTGGTAGATGAAAAAGAACTCGTGAACAGTGCAGTTCAGCCAAGGTACTGTAGGTGTTTTACAAAGAGCAGCGGGAACACACGAGAAGGGGCAAAAAGAGAAAAGGGTATTTAAGTGTGGTACCTAAAGGGAAGCAGAGCTAGGTGGGGTCTGGTCTGTTCTAAAGAGAACACTTACACCTAAACAAAGAATACTCTTCTTTCTCTCGTCTTCCTCCTTGTCTTCTTTCCGACAAAAATTGTGGAATTTTTATGTGTTTGCAATCTATGAAATCCCAAAATGCAGGGGTCGGCACAAGTAAAGCCCCCTTTTTATTACAGAAAAATCTTTTGTTACACAATCATGAGCATGTAATTCTGTAACACAGCAATATCACACTCAAGCACACCAAATGACACCACATGACATTTTTAGGTGAAATGTTCACATTGCTGTCCATCTCGTGTGAGACACTCACGTACCCTACGAACCACACTCAGTGGTGTTATTTCTGCCGGACCCTGTCTTTTCAAACATATGCCGTTATATCGTCTTCCCGCTCTCGTCTGCAACTATTGCCGTCAAAGTGCTTCTGTGATTGGGAGAGGGGTTAGTGAAGGAAGGGACGTATTTTCCCCTCTGGATGCAAGTGTAGGGTTTTCTGTTTATTCTGGTCTATTTCTGTTTGTTATGGTTTAAATATAGACCAGTTATTTAAAAGAATATACTGTTATGTTACATATTCTCCCAATGTGCTGTTTTTTTCCTAAACATAGACATGTCTCTTCATTGACATAGTACAGTCGGCCAAACTTGAGTTGCACATGTCTGATCAGGCACATTTAGATTCCACCACAAAGCAGTGAATAAAATACAAAAAGAATTTTACAACAAACGAAATCTACTCTACCTACCCTGAAATGCCCAGAGCACTAAAGTGCCCTGTGTAGGTCAATAACATTTTGCTGCTGTGCATTTATCTCACTTGGAAATCTCCTGGCTATTGTAATCTACCTATAGTGATGAGTCAACTGTAATGATCAAGAGAGAATTGTCTTAATGCATCCTGGGATCCAACCCATTTTTAAATACCGTATTGGAAACTCTCCCAAGATTAGGGAACCTGGATAAGCACATGAAGTGTGTGTGAATTTATTTTAGCTCGTATTGAGATGTCTGTGGCTCTCACAAAAGGGGAATTCCATGGAGGCTTCCTGTCTCCTTTGTTTCAGTTCAATAATATCCAAAGTGGTTAAATCTCTTTTCCCCCTTAACCACTGGTGTGTGTGTATGTGTGTGTGTGTGCATGTGAAATTACATACAGACACACACGACAGAGGTGGGAAATGGGCCTGTATTCCTCCGTGGAATTTGTCTACTTGTGCACATCCATGATGATTAAGTAATAAGCACTGTGATATCTGTACTTTTTCTGGCAGCAACGCATTTAGGGTAAGTTTCAGATGGAAGACTTGGACTGGATGAATCAAAACCATCCATGCCAAGATTTTTAATTAAGCACGTGGTTTTGAAAGTGAACTTTTTTCTTCTAATCAAGAATAATTGTTGATGATCATGAAAATGTTTTTATCAGATAATCATTGCATACAGATGTGTATTATTGAGAAGAAAGTCAGAGAACTTGCAATTATTTATTTATATGCATCCCCATTATAAGGGTAAGATAGCTTCTTAATCATCTGAAGAGAGATTTAGTGGAAGTTGAAAAATCCCTCATCAAAATTAATACCCCTAGTAACGGTCTATGAAGAAGGTTTCTTTTTTTTTTTAATTGAAACTTTGCAAGCTGTAAAAGGAGAAAAGTACAAGTAATTTTTACTGAAGCATATAAAATAATGAAGTAGCCTAAAAAATGGGTGAGATGCTTCAGCTTTACCAAATTACTAAACAAAACAACAGGATATGGAGAATAGGACACTCTCCGAAATGTCTTCTTGGGTCACAAGGACACCCTGACTGTTGCCCTCATTTTGGTCCTAGGAGAGCAGTGTGTACCCAGCCCCAGGCCCAGCCCCAGCCCCAGCCCCCACCCCAGCTAAACGGTGCAGGGGAACACTTGACCACTAAAGCTACTTTCCAAGAAATTGGCAATGTAGAGGAAAAAGAACTGTCTCTCTTTTCCACTGGTAAGCTCTGGAGCTGCGGGCGGTGCTGTTGTGCCCTGTGAACTGGGGGACAGAGGAAGAAGGTGTGGAGGGAGACAAGCCAAGCAGAAGCCCAGTCAGGAGAAGGAAGGAGCACTGCAGGAAGAGCGCTGGTGGGTTCTGGACGTCTGCCTCCAGGCCTCTCTGGAGGTCCTGCAGAATTTCCTTGAGGTTCGCAAGAAGACCCTACGTGGTGTAGCTTCTGTTACTTGCCAGCATGGTTCGGTGTGCCAGAGAATGAACTGGAACAGTTCTTACCTAACACCAGGTGATTGTCTAACCTTAGTGACACTCGGTTCTTTATCTCTAAAATGAGAGTAAACTAATGCTGGATATTTACATCAACTGTGTAAATAAAAATTAATAATCATTGTGGTAAATGTGACTAAAAATCCTCAAAAATCATGCAAAACACTTTTTACTACAAAAGTGCAATCTTTAAAAAATGTTTACATAGACAACACTTTTTTAAAAAGTGCTATCCTTTATGTAATTTAATGTTGCCACTTGAATGGTTAGAAGGAAATTGTTTATCCATTCTTAACAAAAAGTTGTTGTTTTAATCACCTTTGCTATGGGGCTTAATGGAGTTTGAAGAATAGTATATTGCAAACAATTAAGAGATTTCCTTTGTGAGATATTAACTAGTTCAACGGGTAGAACATCAACTTGACTACTATCCACTTTTACCAAAATATATCAGTCAATCTTACCTACCTTTCTGTAAACGTAGCTTTAAAATGTGACATGTTATTGGCATACATATAATTATATAACTATATCCACACATATGCACACACTCTGCACACAGCTGACCAGTGATGTTTCTGCCTCTTCTGCTCACCAGGCTTATGGGGGCGCACACGTTAGGTCACCTCCACCGTCTCTCCATCAGTGTTTCCTCTGTCCTGATGGGAGGAAACCATGCCACTTGTTGAAAGGAGAATTAAATAAAACAGTCCATGAAAGTATTTTGTAAGTAGCAAAGGACTGTACAAACATAAGAAGCTAGCATTTCCAATTAAACGTCTAAGAAATCCATAATCTGAGGAATGGACTATGAATGAAAAGCAGCTTTCTTCTGCATACCCTGTCTCCACAAGAGTTTAAAGAGCTGCCTAAAAAAAATGATCAGCCTCTTTTCATAAGTTGGTGACAATTCTTCGTTAGGGGAAGATCGTTTCAGGAAAGAAACTCAAAGTCTTTCCATCTTCCATGTGTGGAACAGCTGTGCTAAAACCATTCCATGCACACTTCTTTGAAGCGCTGACTGCCTAGAGGAAATACTTTGATTCGGGCTTTATTTAAATGCCTGAACTTCTATTGGAGAAACAAAAGATTTTCTAGTAAAAGCTCAGTTGGGAAGGAGACCAACCTCCAACCAATTTAACTGCTCAGAGGCCAGAGCAGCCTGTATTTTGTGAGAGCACCATGCGATGGAAATCTCCCAGTGAACCTGGAGCACACACGAACAGCTGGTTTGGGATGTTGCTGACCCCGGGTGCAATCACTGTGGTAATTAGATTTAATTTTCCTAATCCAACAGCGCCTGGCTCCGTCCAGTCTACATCTCCTATGCAGAAAACCATTACTCCCATTTAATAATCCTTTGACATGCTTAAGAGTCTTGCAGTTGAGTTCCCTAATAGGAGAAATTACCTTTTTTGTCGGTGTAAATCTACCCATTCAACCCATGCGTTCCAAAGCGTTTAGTTTCGAGGTTATCTTACTTCAGGAACTTTCCTGAAAGATCCTAACCCAATTCAGTAGACCTTGAATATCATCATTATTCACCCCTTTTCTACAAGCCTTTCGTATCCTCGCAGTAGTAACTCCGTTAGAAAGATGGAATCAGTCCTAAATCGGGGTGAGCCTGAGGGGTTCGGGTTTCCCGTGTTTCTGCAAACCCAGGCAAGCATGGCTTCATCCTGCAACGTCCTGGGGTTACTCACTTGCGAGAGTAACAAAGATCATAGGACGCTGTTAAAACCTGTCTTCCCATTAAGAGAAGGAAAAACACGTCTGAACCTCTGTCTTCCTGCGTCTGGAGAGCGCCTGTTCACGTTGTAAAGAAAAGCCATCGGTGCCGTTATCTCGGGAGACGGGTTTGTTTTAGACGTGTGCATGTTCTGCGCGCTGTGACACGAGGCTGGCCAACTGATAGCGGAGGAGGTCCTGTCCCTGGGAACTGTAACTGCTCAGTCGGTAAAAAAAAGAACAACAGACCCTTGCCTGCTATTAGCACGGGGTGCATTTGGATAGTGTGAAGGAAAGAACAGCCACATAAGTTCCGAGTGTGTCTTAACCCCCCACTCCCCCCCCCACACACACACACGCACACACAAAAAAGAAGAAGAATGAAAAAGAAAGGGAAGCCTGGACTGAGGGAGTGTTGCAGGCAGCGAATTGCTCAGGACTTCAAACACAGGGAGTCATTCTGTCAAGGGGAGGGGGCGGTGGGGGCAGGCACTGGGCCTCTCTAACAAAGTCCTCCTCTCTTTGCTCCCTCCCACTTCATTCACTTGCAAATCAGTGTGTGCCCACAAGAGCCAGCTCTCCGGAGCCCGTAACCTTCCCATCCCAAGAGCTGCAGTTTCCGCCGCTGCAGCGGGAACCGCAGAGCCGGGGAGCGCAGCGGCGGCGGCGGCGGCGGCAGGAGCAGCCTGGGCGGGTCGCGGGGTCTCCCCGGGCGCAGCACGGAGAGCAAAGGTGGGTTCGGTCTCGGCTGGTAGCGGTGGTGGTTATGCCTGCCTTTTCTGTTTTTTAATTCTATAGCTTTGATGGAAGCCAATCAGAGAGCCCTCCTCTCCTCCGGGTGCGTGCCGCGCTCCCGGAGTTGGGAGGGATGCTCAGCCTGGCAGCCGGGGTCGGGGCGGGCGCGTGGCTCCGCTTGCGCAGGCGGCGCTGCTGCCGCTGCCCAGGACGGGCGCCGCTTCCCGGGGAGCCTGAGCGCCGCTCCTCTGCCTTCTGGTAAGACCGATCCTCCGGAGCTGGGTGGGGGCGCACGGAACGGGCGCGGGGAAGAACACGCCGTCTTTCTCTCCGCGGGCAGAGGCTTCCCAGAGAGCGCCGGCATTTGCAAAGTTGGCTGGTCAATGACCAAGGGCGCTGGTGCGTGTAGGACCCGCGGAGCCGTTTGCGGCGTGATTTATTTCCACCTGCCCACATCACAAGGGTCTAGGCAGGACTGCTTTGGCTGAGTTACATTTCTTGGCTTTGGAGTAAAGCAGAAAATCAGGTAGCTTGAAAACTCCTGAATGCTTTCAATAAGGAAAACTTAAGCTGAAGAGGTGATTTGGCCCAGAGGAAGAGCTAAAGAAAACTGCTAGCTTGCTGGCTCGTGTGGGGCAACGCCTGCCGGCTCGCAGAGCGCAGAAATGCTTAGGTTGCAAGGAAAGTCCAACATTGGACTCCGAAAATGGAGCTCCCTGTCCAGGGCTAAGGCATGTGGGAAACGCAGCTCGCTCGCGCTCTCACCGCTGGCCAGGCACAAACCGGGGGGCTAACGCCTCCCGGACTGCTTGAGGAGCAGACCGAGCGCGCCTGGCGTTGTTAGAGGTCCGACGCAGGAAAAGCGGAGCCCTCACCGTGTTTGTTAATCCCGAAATTTAATGAAAGGGGACGTTGCAATGGTGCGTACTGCAGCAGTTGCTGAGCCGGGGTTACTTCTGTAGTTAGCTATTCTTCTGCCAAGAGTTACTGGAGATTTTGAGATGGGAGATGCTGGAGAGGTCAGCGTGGTGCTGAGAAGTGTAGTCACTGCTGCAATAAAATCCATATTTTATGGGGAGTTATATGCAGGTCTCTGTTAGTGCAAGGGGCTGTGCACCTGAGTTAACTACTGTGAACACTGAAGAACCAAGAAGTTCAATCATCTGGAAGAGCCACACATCTCTCTCTCCTCTCTCTCTCTCTCTCTCTCATTTTAATTATGAGATTTACATAAAGAGGTGTATCAGGCCCATGTCTTGTCCAATCTTCACTTTCACTTAATGAAGCACATCATGTAGGAAAGAAGAGGTTTTCCCCCGAGAACGTTGCTGGAGTGGCTGGTGTGCACTACAGACACCTACGGCTGCCCTGGAGGGGTGCACATGCCAAGTGTGTGCTTTCTGGGTGCGTATCATCCAGCAGGTGCACTCTCCTCCTCCCCGGTCTGGAAAGGGTACGTGGGGAATGTACCTAGCTGATGCACAACTCTTCTGAAAATGAATAAAAAAATATGTTTATTCCAAAGGGGGGAGGGCACGGGTTGCTTATTTCCTTTCTTTTCTTGCTGACGCCTTTACCCCAGAAAGGAAATCCTTTAGGATTGTGCTCCAGGGTGGGGCGAGGAGGGGGGATCTCTTCCCGTGTCGCCTGAGCATCATCCTTTGTGTAATGGCACTTGCATGGTCCGTGTTGGCTGTTTTAGAGAGCCGGAAAACAGGTTGTGCGAAGGAAGGGGTTGTGATCAAGATGTCTTCATTATCTCATAAGGAGGAGGGCAAAGTTTATGCCAGAGGCCAGATTTTCAATGCAGAGCTCCAAAACTTAAAAGCAACCCAACAATTTACTGGAAAATACAATCACACAGGATTGTCTCTCACCCACTTTTGCTCTTTGGTGTGTTCTAATTAAATAGGTATTGGGAGGAAGCAAAAGGCAGATCTTTTTCTACCTATTTTGATGCTTCATGGCATGCAGAGGAAGTAACCAATTTCTTCAGAAAAACTTGGGAGGCAGCAGCACGTTTCTGAAGGAAAATAGCAATGGTTCAGTTCTACTGTACTTGTCTACAATTATCTTTCGCTGCCATTATAAGTGATAGACTAGTGTCTCTATAGGGACTTTTAGTCCCTTTGCTATCTGGCTTTTACATCAATTTATTGCAATTACATTTCTTAATGCTAACTCTGCAAAGATAATGTATAGAAACAAAATCATTTTCTACCAAGTCGCCTACTATCAGAAAACATGCACTTTATCTCTTCCACCCACCACTCCCATCAGCTTTGCAAGGAAAAACTTACTCTGAGACACTCTCCCTTTCTACGTTTAAAAAAAAAAAAAAATTCTGGCTTGAAAAGTACTGCTCTGTGATACATGCAACAGCTAAAATTTCTAGAAAGCGCAACTACAGTTCCAGACATCAAATGACACTTTATTCTTGCAGATGCATCAATAAGTTGGAACAAGAAATTCTGAATACCTAATTAGAGCTAACTGAGTGATTGTCCCACATAGGGATAGAAAAAGAAAAAATGTGACAAATATTCTGAATAAAACCACGTACTTTCCTAAGGAAGTGAAACCGAAACGTGTAGTCCCCCCTTCTGGCCCTGACTTGCTCTGCAGCCACAAACACCAACTTACTGAGGCCACGTACTCTTGAATGGCAGAAACTTTTTTTGGAAGTGACCTCTAGTGGGTCGCTCCATGCATTTCTCCCTGTAGTGCGGTGGAATCATTGGTTTTATTATCTAAGATAATAAGCACATAACAGCTTTTCCTTCATAGACAAGTTCATATTCTCCAAATACTAGCTTCACATTCAAGCCAGGTGAACATCACGATATTAGTATCATTTGTTTGGTTCCTCTAATTTAGGGAATTCAAGAGCATTGGCACAGGTTTCTGGGTAGCCAGACATTGCGTAACTTTCCTATGATTCCAAATTAAAGCAATGGACAATTAATGAGAAACTCACCACCATTACTCTGATTTTCCTTACTTATGATCTTGCCATGACTGTACTTCGTTTATTTAAATTTACTTCATTTATTTAACCCCAAACAATAATGGAGTTACAGCGATAACTCAGAAAGTTCCCCATCAAGGGCCCCCACCACTTAAGAAATGTTTTCAGGAAAAAAAATTTTCATTAACCTTTCAGAGATCCACAAACGTTCACAAGTTGTACGGAACTAGTGACTTCCGGTTGAAAGAAGTCCTCATTGAAATAAGCATATACTGAAAGTCCAAAAGATGTCCAGATGCATATTCTGGGAGGTGTTTTTTCATTTCTCTCTTTGATGTATCACAACACATGTTAGGTAACCTACTTCTTAAAAAAACTCTGAAACTTAAAGATACGTTCTACGAGACTGAATCAGCCTCTTCTGCTGACGGTGCGCAGGTTTCAACTTCCAATTTAAAAATCTGTTCTAAAGTTTGAAATGTGTTCCACATGAGATAACATCCACAGAAGCCAGCTGCCTTCTGCTGCTTGCTTAGTCACAACAGCCCATTCTTTGGGGTCCGTCAGAATTAGGGTCTTGCTTATAAAAATAACGAGCCAATCCTCCATCTGAATTGCCTTTTTTTAATAGTGTTTCAGCCTAGCTAGTGTCTACTGAGCTTACCTTATTTGCTTCACAAAAAGGTGAAAATGTAGATAATCCAACCTTCTCTGGTATATTTTTTTTCTGAATACTGCTTCTAAATACAAAGACTCAAGAACATCATGCTAATAGGGAAATTGCTGAAAAGAAATTAAAACACACAGAGAGCACCCGGTTGTCACACTGTTCCAACAGAATCAGAGAAGAAATATAGAAATACGGGGCTTGGTTGGTTTTTTTCATGGGGATTTTTATTCTATTTTGAAGATAGATGAGAGGTTGAGGCACTTTCCTGGATCTGAACAGTAATATTTTTGTTTGAGCTTTCCTCTTATGAAGATTAACTGGCCTACATTTTTTAAAGTTCCCATTCCTAGGACTGCTCCCTTTTTCAAAGCCGTCATATGAGAAACTTCAGGTTCTCCCTAATTAACTATAGAGCCGAACGTACAGTCTTCGTAACCTCATCTTTCACAAAGTAAGAAGATAAGGTAAGAGGGGAAGAGTACAAATAACCTTTCGAAAAGGTGGTTCACCTGCATTTACTACAAAAGTAAATGGAGTAAAGCCCTCTAAGCCAAAACGATCGGGTCAGAGCAGGCCAGACGCAGCTAGTACTCTAACTGTTCCAGACTGAACTATCCAGGAAATTTTAACTCTTCCGACAAAGAAAACTTACCGGAGAACGAACGCTCTGGACACACATCCATAAATGGAGAGCAGACACATATGCAGAGGGCACTATGCCCCCATCCCCACAGATCATTAGAAATTATTTTACCTTGTTTTACCTGTTCAATATCTTTACACTAACAGTGTCGGGTGCTCATTTCCTCTATTAATCAGACCAGCGTGCTGAGATGTATAAGAGGAAGAGTTTAATTAAAGCCAGGATGTTACCATTGAACTTGATGTGCAGTATAAATGGGCGGCCTGGGTCCCAAGCTTTTCCTACAATATGCAGTCCTCTCTCGTAGAAAGAACAAGTTATGAAGGTGAGGAATATAAAGCTAGCCACCAGAGAGTATGCTTTATCTTCATATTTTATCACTGGAAACAGCACTGTGATTTCCTCTTTCTACAACTTCCCAAATTGGTAGATCACCCAAAAGATGTTCAGGAGACCTAATAAGTTATAGAAATGGAAAACAGCAAGAAAAACTTAAATTGAGGTGTCCAAGTAACAAAATGAAAAGAGATAAGGAGGTGAATTTTTAAATAAGAGGGAAACATAAGCCTAGAAATAGAATCAAAGCTGCCATTTTTGCCCAGGTTGCGTTTTCTACTTTACAAATATTGCTGATATTAATACAACTTTATAAACATACTTATATCACTAGTATGTTTATAAACACTGCACTTCTCTACTGCAGAATGAAAATTTGAAAATCAGCCTTAAAAAATGGCCATCTAAATGAGATGATCCTGCAGGGACCATAAAATAACCAGAAGAGTATATTTTTTTACAAAGTGATCTGAACTCTCATGAGAATCAAAGAAACAGATTTTATTAGTACTTCAAACGGTATCAACTCTTTTTCTTCTACTTTCCTTATTATCCTGCAAGCTGAACAGATACACCGTGTGTCCTTTTGACACCTGCAACCCAAAGTCTACAATAGCTGTACAGACCAAATACGTCACCCGTTTGAATCCTATATGTGGTATGTCACAGTGACAGATTGAACTAGCAAGACAGCCCACCTCACCTGATAACAAAATAATAGTGACCAGTGGGCTCAGAATGTTTATATATCCAAGTAGTAATGATTATAATTACAAAGTACATACTAATAAATTAACCTTTACTGAGCTTTTCTACGTGTCAACACACTGTTCTAAGTACTTCATGGTCATTCTGTAGAGTAATAATTACTCAATATATCAAAAGAAAATGTACTTGTATCCTCTCTAGGTAGCTTTTTTTTTTTTTTGGTTTGAATTTCCAGGGAATTTCTGTTTCAGCCAAGCACTTAATGAATGTGCTCTTAACTAACACTTGTGATATCTTAGGAGCAAAAGTGTGACTCTCTCTGAGAAATACAAAGCAATAGAGGGCATGGTAATGATTGGATTATTTTGACCAGAGCAATGCAGATTTTAAGGCTGAAAAAATGTTTGTAGGTTATTCATATTTGAAAAACCACTTGCAAGTATGTATTAGAGTTTATAATTGTAGTAAAAAGGATTGTGTGGCCCATTCGAGCATAATAATGGTACTTTCATAAGAGAATAAATTATTTTCTCCTGCCTTCAGTGAGAGCCTCGTGTTGTTGGAGGGGGCACTTCACAAAGGTAGCTAAAAGTGACGGCTGTTCATCTCATTGACCAGGAGCATCCCAACCTCCCAGCACCCTCTGGCCCTCAGTGTTTTCTCAGGGCATTAGCTTAGTCACGGTGGACACAGCACTTGGGACTGGGTAAAGTTGAGTGAAATTGTATTTATTTCCATCTTTTTCTGATGGGTAAAAATAATTATTTTCTCCTTTTTTAAGCACAATTGTGTTATTTCATTACCATCACAGCTCAGTATTTGTTCTGAATTATTTCTTTACCAAGTAAAATTTCACCAAAAATAAAAGGAAGGAAGGAAAGAGGGAGGAAGGGGGGAAGGGCAGGAGGGAAGAAGGGAGGCCGGTAGGCAGGCAGACATCTTCTTAAAACAATATTATATATGGTTGACATCGATGAGCCATTTTCATTAAACTCTACTCTTTCGATTGTCACCGTGCAAAAAGCCATGTAGTTAGCCCAGCCTTCAAGCACGGTTAGAACATTAGAAGCGTGATAAGAGAATGTGAGACACAGATAGGAGCTTGGAGATCATTTTACCCAATACCTGTCCTTTACATTTGAGATAACTGATGACCAGAGATGAAGTGACTTGTCCATGAATACATTCAATTCTTTTATCTCTATCTCATCTGTAACTTAACTTCTAGTTATTGAGTGTTATTGCTTTTTACCATCTCCACTTAATTCTGACAATAAAAATTAAATAGGAAATCTAAATCTATAATATTGTTATTTATAAATATGCTGTGAAGGAGTACACATGGAAATTTATGGAGAAAATAAAGATATTGGCTTCTTTAGGAATTTCAGGTATTCATACCATTTTGTAAAGCTCTTGTTGCAAAGAAGAATTGTAATTGTCTTCTGAAATTTTGACCAGTACTTGTGGACACATGATAAAATTTAGGTTTTTATTTTATTTGTAATGGTTGATGGCAGTTTTGAGTGAGCTTTATCTAAATCAGTGATTACCCAGGCTAGCCAAACTCTGTGTCCATCTTTGAAAACACAAACAAGTTATTGGTGAATAGTCAGACATGACAAACAATGACAACCTATTCAGTGTTTCATAAATCTTAATTTATTCAATTAAAGGACTCAAACGGTGTCTTTCCCACTTCTTTGGAGTTAAAATGTCAATTCTTTCATGAAAGGGTATGGATCAACTATGTTGTTTTTTCCCTTAGCAAAATTGAAATCTGGCAAGTAACCTTATGTCAACTTCTCCCCTTAAAAAAAAAACTAACAATGTTGTATGAAATCCCAAACTCTGAGATCCACTGGGTTAGATAATGAATAACTTCATGATGAAAAATTATTGACCTGATTCTATTCCTTCTTATTTGGACAAATGAAAAGTAAAGGATAATTATAATATTAAAAACAGTCAAAAAAGACAAACTAAAGTCATTCTATCAAAAGGTATCTTTGGCCTTGGCTGGTGTAGCTCAGTGGATTGAGCGTGGCCTGCGAACCAAAGGGTCACTGGTTCGATTCCCAGTCAGGACACATGCCTGGGTTGCAGGCCAGGTCCCCAGTGGGGACCATGTGAGAGGCAACCACACATTGATATTTCTCTCCCTCTCTTTCTCCCTCCCTTCTCTTCTGTCTAAAAATAAATAAATGAAATCTTAAAAAAAATGGTATTTTTGGATCTCCCAATTAAACTTTATATACAGTGACATTCATGTTTGTGATACTAATGCAATTCCTGCCTGTATTGGCAGGTCCTGTAAGAATGTGCTCGGCCAAGCTCAAGGCCAGAATGTGCCATAAACGTTGAATTTGCCCACTTAGTTTACATAGTGGATTATTGAGTAAAAATCAAAAAATTTTAAATTTATTTATATATAATTTGATCAGTTAAAGAAAACTCAGCTTAACTTAACCATATATATTGTAAAAGTGACATTTTTTTCCCTAAAAGTGAACTTTATGTAACTGTGGACAAATTTTTGAAAGTGTTCATTTGTATTTTAAGGTATGCATTTTAACTTCAAAAAGCAATTGCCTTCTAGCATATTGTATAGATTTCAGTCATGAAAATCAGCTTATATTTTTAGCTATAAAGCTTAAACTTCCTTTTTGCAGGATTAAAAAATAGTTTCATTAATCTGCTGTCATCCGTTTTATAAAATGTTTGAAACTGCCCAATTTCGCATTCAAGTACAATATTCTAAGCTCTTCTTAGCAACAGGTTTGAATTTAACACAGATCAAAATGATGTGGTCAGACTAACTAATCACCAACGAAAATGATAAAATGCACCCAGGCTGTTGTGTTACTGCTGAATCCTAAATTAAACCAAGCCAAGCTACTGTATCTCCCAGCATTTATTCTCACATTATCCTACTTGTTTAAAAGTAGCTAGTTGACGTTTTGTCAGTGTTTCAGGAAGAATTAGTTCTATGAGGGAGGCCTTATAAAAATATCAGTGCCACAATTTCTCTCCTTTTCTGACTCCCTTTTTATCAAAAAATAAACATTTAGTGCAGATCTTAATTAAGACAGCAGAGTGAAAGGGTCACTTACTTACTAATGTCATCAAGAGGAGGTGGTCCCAAAACCTCCAGACCCAGGGAATAGCAGCTCTGCAATAATATTTGCATTCAATTGTACCTTTACCCGCAGGTAAACTGCCATGATTTAAGTGCAGACATGCCAAATGCGGGTCCCATATTTAAAATGTTTTTCTCATGATACTTTCTTTCCTTTCTTAAGTTTGCCTTTAATTCTCAGATGCCACATTCCACAACAGCTTTCCAACTAGTACTATGGTTTGCTTTTCTTAAAAATGCTCCCCCCTGAATTTAAATGTGTATGTCCTTTTGTGCTAAAAAGCAATGAAATCAAAGAGATGACCACAATAGAGCAATAGAGGGACAAACACCTCAAAATATCTAGAGATGACATGAATAACAACTTTTTTGAAGAGAATGCTAAATAGGACAGTTAACGTATTTAAAATATGGAGCTGAAAGCTACATAAGAAGAAAATGTTCTCAAGTGACTAAATTTAATGTGATGTAATGAAAGATTTTTATGTAGTGGACAAAGAGAGGAGAAATTATCAAAACCCTATGCTGGATTAATTGGGCACTGAGAAACAAGAAGCTTGCTCTGCACCCTGGGTGTTCTAAACATTAATAGAGCTCATGTTTGCTTCCCAATTTGTCAGTAAATTAAAATGAAATTTTTAAAGCTTTTATCTATTTCATTTTTAGACAGAGGGGGAGGGAGGAAGAAAGCGAGGAATAGAAACGTCAATGTGTGGTTGCCTCTAGTGTGCCCCCCACCAGGGACCTGGCCTGCAACCCAGGCATGTACCCTGATGGGTAATTGAACCAGCGACCCTTTGGTTCATAGGCCTGCACTCAGTCCACTGAGCCACACCAGCCAGGGTAAAATGAATTTGTGTATGGCTTCTTTTTTATCTTTTTTTCCTCTGTACAATAATCTTTTCATCTTAGCTGGTTAGAGAAACTAGTCACAGAAAACGAGAGCCAAACTTGCCATGCTTTGTAATTAGAAATGTGCGCTAACATCCATGATGTTATGAAGACTTTAAAGCAAGAGGTGAAATTTGGGCTTCAGGTTAAACTCAATAATCCAAAGAAGCAGCTACACAGCTCCACCTGCTTAGAAGATGCTTTGCTAGTCATGTACTTTCCAATTGAGGTTTTATCTAATTGACAAATATTCCTAAAAGTGACGTGAAGGCTTCTGGAAAATTCCCTATGTGGTTTCCTGCACAGCAAAAGCTCACCTGATATAAGATGGCTGATGAAGTAGATAAATTCAGGATGGGAAGAAAATGCATTTGCAGTGTCTCCTCTCCATCTCGAGCTCACAGTGTTAACAGAGAGGCACCACAGTGTAAACAGAGACTGAGGGCTCCATACGTGCCTCCTGGGTGAAATTCTCATACAAGCTGCAAATGATTCTCTTAAATACTTTTTTCCAGTGTATTTCTTTTTCACGTTCATTCATACCAGTGAAACACATAACTTTTCTATCCCATGCTAATCATTTTTTAATACTTCTGACTCCTTTAAAAGGAGCCAATTTCAAAAGAAGCCTTATCCACGGCATCCTGAGAGCCATAGAGACTGAGCATGTCCAGCTTTCAAACTGGGCCACAGACCCCTTCTGCTGACTTTTTATTAAACTCGGTGTTAAACAGTGTTGCCCGGAGCCTGATTGACAAGTTATGCCTTCCTAAGCAGATTAGCAGAAGTCTGCCATTTCGATTTTTTAATTCTTAATTTATGTTTGGAAACAGGATGTGCTTCAGAGTTTACACTTTCATTATATTTTATTTTTCAGAATTCAAATATTGTTCTTTCTGAGGCTGTTTGCTTTTACACTTTTAGTGTCTATATATGTTACTTTATATTTCCTATGATAAATAAAGAAATGGCTGTTTTGCTAAGTGAGTTTTTCAACCTCTCATTTAAATAATCCTGTATTTCTTTTCAAGATATTTTGAATCTGTTCCTTGAGCAAAAATAAGAAAGATTATGGGTAAAACTGAAGAGGATGGTAATAAAAGCTAGCACAGAGAACACTTAAAATATTTCGAGCATTATTCTCAGTGATTGACATGAATTTGTTTACAAACAATGCTCTGAAGTAACTACTGTCAACCTTCCCGCTTTGACAGACAAAACTGGGGGACAGCACAGTTAAGCAACTTGCCCAAGGTCACACTAATACTTGTCAGAGCTGAAATGAAATCTTGGCGGTCTTGATAGCCCATGGTCTTAACTATGAAACTGTTGTCTTTTACCTTTTATCATTCTTATATATACATATATATATATATACATATATATATGTATATATTCCAATAGGTGATAGATTCAAATGTGTGTCAAATCAAAAAATGTGGAATATTTACACACACAATATAGGCAATATACACATTTCTCAGGACTCAAAAATATAGTTAGACTGAAAACAAGAAAATACATCTTTCCTTTTCACTCCTCAGTGAATTTATCGGTGTATTCACATAACAAGTTAGATCAATTAATGGTAGCCCAAAGCCTCACAGAAGCCCTTCAGCTTCAGGTCTGACTCTTTGCTTTAATTTGAGTCAATCTTGCAATCACTCACTGTTGATCCCAAGGGGAACCTGGCAAGAGAGAGTCTGAAGGCTCAGACTCATGATTCATTAATTTATTCGTTCTATATTTATTGAGGGTCAACTGTGCCCAGTGCTGGACAGACAATGCGTGGCCAGACAGACATGGACTTACAGTTTGGGCAAAATAGTTAGATTTTTTTCTCAGACTTTATAGAAAATAAACCCCAAATGGACTAAAGATTCATGAGTACAAAAGTAAATGGTAACTTTTGTCCACAATTAGATAAATATGTGGACTTTCTGAGCACAAAGGCAGAATTGAAAACAAAGCGAAGGAAGACAGTGTCGTTAGAACACCTGCTCTGATACTAATGGACCCGTAGTACCGACTCTGTGTAGAATAAATAGGACGTTCAGAGGTGCTTATGTTTTAGCCATATCCCCGTACTTACGTCTTAAAGGAATACAGAGATTTGCCTTTAGTTTCAGATTATACTGTGATATGTACAGTTTCTATTCATTTTCAGGTTTGGCTTTTGATCTCCTGCCTCAGCTTAAAATTAAAAAAACAAACAAACAAAAAAAACCCACCATATTCCTCTTCACTACCAAAAGCTTATTAAGAGTTTTATTTTTGATGATAGGCCCCAAAATATGTTCATAGTATTTCTTTCACTGACCGCTACAATTTCCCCAATGAATTTGCCATACGGCATACAGCTTTACATAGACTGATTGGTAGAAATACATTTTAGCAAGTAATATTTTCATGCAAGAAGACTAGCTGAAATTTTGGATTTAGACAGCAGGATTTCAATTCAGTACGATTTAATGAACACTTTTGTGCAAGGCATTGTGTGGGCGCCATAGATACCACCGTGCTTCGAAGTCACGTCAGTTGCAATATGTATTTAGTATTAATTATGACTATTAGGCACTGCCATTTCAGAAATTTATTCAATGAACAATAGAAATTCTATCAGGCTTGAGCCTTTTAGTCATGAAATAGATTAGGATCTGCCATTGCTACATCTAGAGTTTAAATGTGTTGACATTGAACCTTGGTGCTAATATTTAACTGTCCTGATTGCTTCTCTCTTGTGTTCCAACTCATCTTCACTTTGGCCAAATGTTATTGGATCTTAAGGAGGTCAAGAATGTGTTTCTCCAGGAAGCTTTCCCTGACCTCCACTAACTGTCCTGCTTTCAGCTTAGAGTTCTCACTGCATGAACCTGTAAGACTTACTTACAATACAACTGGAAACACATCTTTCCAAAAGTTTAGTTCTCACCTATCACACTGAAGCATCTAGAGAATGAGGCCTCTAGGTTAAAATATAACATTGTTTTTTGTTTATTTGTTTTTAATCCTCACCTGAGGATATGTTTATTGATTTTAGAGAGAGGAAGAAGGAGAGAGAGAAACATCAATCTGGGAAAGAAATATCGATGGGTTGCTTCTCATATGCATCCCAATTGGGAATCAAACCCGCAACCTACGTATGTGCCCTGACGAGGAATCAAACCCACCACCTTTTGGTGTACAGGATGATGCTCCAACCAAATGAGCCACCCAGCAAGGGCAAGACATAACACCGTTTTTGACAAATGGCAAGAACACCTTAGATGGCTTTTAACAGAATAAGTGGAGAGTGTCCATTTTAAAATTCTGGCCTATACTGATATTCTTTTACATTATTTATACTGGATCTTAATTTTCTTCTCTTGTAATCGGATTTCCTTTGAACATATTGTGGGAATACACTTAGAAAGTCGGCGCCAGCCTCCTACATAGCCCAGACTGAAGAGGTACACCAAGTAGAAGGGCGCTATCCTCAGAATGACCTTGGTTACTTTGGCCAAATATTGGAAATATGGTTACAGACCCTATAACTGGTGGGTCTCATAATATTATACTTGAATCATTTATTGGGGATTTTTTAATCTAAAAGTTGACATTTCTTTGGTCACTCCACCCCACAGCATAGGACTGTTTACAGTTTTTATTTATATGTTAAGGTTGAAAACTTGAAGCTGTATGTTTTCTTCCTTTGCTGTGGGCTAATATAACAAACCTTGGCTATCTTTTGGTTTATCATGCACCATGTATGTTAGTTATACACTCTTATGTACATGTTTTTTTATCAAAATCATTTTCCCTTCAATTTCTACCCTGGAAATGTTTCTTGAGGTTCTATAGGAAGTCTAATACCAGATTCTACATACATTGTCATAACCTTGAATGTGGCTGTAGAAAATAGATTGAATTAAATTTAACTGATTATGTAGTCTTGTTTCATTCCTTAAGTGGCAGTCGGTGCTTGTAATAGGATCTCCATGAATATTGTTTGGCAATGAAATATGCAGTTCAACCCAGCTCTGAGGATGCCAAATGTTCTGTAAGGTTGCAAAATGAAGTGGAGAGGTTTAGGTGATGTTCTTTATACTTCCTCTATTCATGTGATATCCATTCAGCCTGAAGTCAAAGGTACATAGAGAATGGTAAACCTAATCAATAGAAGTTAGCTTGTTTTACATAAGCAGACTTCTTAGATTAAAATGGTACCAAAGTACATTCTGCAAAGTTCCTCTATGTCATCTCACCTCTTTGGGAAATTGTAACTTCCAAGAAAAAGGAGTAGAAACTATGAGCTCAGAAATATTGGAAACGTGACTCCCAGCATTGTTTTTCTGCCTCTGCACCATTCTTCTGATTAACGCTTTCAATCAGTAACATCTGACGCTAACACAAGTGATCTAACTGTATCAGAGCAGTCCTCGCCCACACGTCACCGCCCCAACTTTAGACTAATAAGTAGAGAATTAAAGGATTTTCAGGAGTGATTAAGCTAGTAGGGGTAAAGGAGAAGCCAATAAGTAAGCTTATTAACTGCGGAAAGGCAGTCAAAAAAGCAAGCTCTAGTAATTCATGGTCAGCATCCTAAAGATCTGATGGCTCCTTACTCTTTCTCACTACAGGTTTTCAGCATGTGTATTAGGGTGCTTTGAGCTACAGGTAAGAGAAAAAAATCCCATTTCCAACTGGATTAAGGAATAAATAAAAGTATATTTTACAGAAAAGAAAACCCATAGAAACACAGACTCAAGTGACCCACAAATGAGTGGTGTGATCAGAAACTCAGGCCCCCAGCATCAAAGTTGTTTAACAAGTGTTCCTCCTCAGCCTTTCGGGTGGTTGCCAGTGGCAAGAGGGGCTGCGTGCTTCTGTATTCTAGCTCAGCAGAACAGAGAATGACCTCTCTCACTACCAAGGATGAAGGGCAGTGCCCTTCAGACTCACTGAGCCAGCTCAGATCATATGAACATTCTTATACACCATTAACTGCTGAGAAATTCCATGTGCTCCTTGGCTTTTTAGACTAAAGAGTCATTCTTGAGGTCAGCTTCCAATGATTCATGTGTGTGTGTGTGTGTGTGTGTGTGTGCGCATGTGTGTGTGTGTGTGGGAGAAGGAAGATACCTGAACAAAACAGGGATTCTATTAGGAAGCAAGGTGAGAAAGGGATGCTGGGCAGTCCACCCATGCTGTCTCCTGCAGTTTAGTCTCTTAGAGTCAGATTGCTCTAAATGAAAATCTGAGTATCATATAAGTGAGAGATTCAAATGGGATTTAGTTTCATAACCTATGGCCTTAGAGGTAACAGAGAACAAGACCAAAGCTTACCTATTCTGCCGAGTGGGGGTCACCTGCACAATGGCAGCGAGAGCGATACTGAACCATTTGAATGACCTCTGTTTCTATCTTTTATTTTACTCTGTGTGTGAAGGGGGTTTCTGGTGTATGTGTTTTGGGAATAGACTGATGGGAAATACATCACTGTCCAAAAGGAAAACATTTTTTTTCATCCAGGGATTTGAGGCTTAACTAGCTGGAAGGAAAGTATAATTTCATCTCGTTCTCATACTCTCATTTAGAAAATAACCTTAAAAGATTCAAAGGACACCACGTCACGTGAGCCCTTTCCTCGCTCATGGGGCCTTGGCTTGGGCTTGAACTTTTCTAGCATGTTCTGAAGTGTTTCCTCAGGCAGCACTTTTGCCTTTAGCGCTGTGCTAACCACTGGAGCTTTAAGAAAGCTTGAAGTGTTGTTTAAAAATAGCGTCACAAACAATGTTCTTTTCTCTTTATTGCTAAAAGTACCTTAAATTTTTCTTAAAGAACAGTTTTTTTTTTTCCTATTGGGTTTTATTTGAAAGACAAATAAGCTGAAATACAGATGTTTATCTAAATCCAAGACAAAACAGTATGAGAAATAATTATAAAATTTAAAAATGAAAACCCGGTAGAGTAGTGGCACTGTTATCTGGGTAATTTTAGGCCAAGTGAGATTCTGGGGTAGGTTTTTTTTACAAATGCATTTATGTGGGTCTGCTGTTGCCCGTACAACAAGATGACCCTAAACATCCTGTAAGATAGTCTCAAATCTTACATTTTTGTCCTAATCGTATTTGTGTTCTCTCAGAGCAACTTTGCCACAGTAGGAGTTCACCTTCCTATAAATGTTTAACTATGACAAAAATGTCTCTTTTTTTGGCCTAGCAATTGAGGAGCAGAATTAAGGAGCCATGACCGTAAAGGTTCCATATTTAGTTAGGTGAGTTGTGTATGAAGCTTTGAAGAAAGGGGCCATCTGGTGTCACTGAGTTCTTACACTGCCCTGTTTTTGCATGACAAAGGGAGTCCCAGGTTGCCTGTGACTTTCCAGTCAGACAGATGACCCTGTTGGGCATTTCTCTGACTGCAGTTTCCTCCTATGAAATGAAGATAATGGTAGTTTCCACTTCATAAAAGTGTTCTGAGGAGTAACTAAGGTAATGCTGAAAAGAACTTCGGCAGAGCGCTGAGCACATAGGAAGCACCCCAAAAATGTTAGCTGGTTTTGGGGGGTCTTGTTGCTACTGTTGTTAGTATTATTCCTTACAAATTTTAAATAAACCTGGGTATTTTTCACATACTACAAGCTTTTTTTTTAATTTCACTAATTGGAATGAAGCACAGTGCTTTCTATGTCACAAATGTGATGTGGCACTCGGGGGCACTACGCCCATAATTCTACTCCCTGAAATGTGTTTTGGCTGACACGGTGAATGTGGCAAATGTGGCTTAAATTCAGAATTTCCTCAGAGCCTCTTCAGCGCTGTTCCCCAGAAAATCTGCACCCCGAGCTGGTCTCCTCATTTGGACTCGCAAAGGTGTGAACTAAATGCAGCCAAAATGAAGTAAAGATGGTAGATGCGAATTCTGTTCAGCACTCTGCTGTCGTGGACTGTGGGTATTATTCTACCCTGTTTGCCAGCCTGCTCTTGTTCCTGGGTAGAGACTGGAGAGAAAAGCAACAGATCACAACTATGGCACCAGAACCATATGATGCCGCCATGAGAATGCACTCACGTGGACACACACGTACACAGAACAGCTCCGCTACCAAAGATGCCTCTAATCAAATGCGGGAAATGAGTTTCCGGGTCAAAATGGTGACATAAGAAGGTCCTGAACTCACCCCCCTCCAACACACCAAATCTACAGTTGCATGTGGAACAGCTCCCTCCGAAATAGTTGACACTATTACAGATGTCACCATTTTCTTCCCGTTTGCCCACCTGCACCCAGCCCCTGCCCCCCTTTCCTCTGGTCATCACCACACTGTATTCTGTGTCTATGTATCATGTCTATATTTAATTGGCCAGGAATTACATTATTTTCAACACCTTCAATTTTGAGTAAAATGTTTTAGTGTTAACTTAATATGGAAGAAATACATAGATTTTTCAGTATTATTCTAATTGATGTGCAAGCAAAAAGTCTGAAGTCCACCGTGGTAGACCTCGGAAGACAAATATGCATGTGCTCTGGCATTCATACGGTTATAAGTTTAGCTGGCCTGCTTTTGCTCTAAGGCTCTGATTCACCCTAAATTTATCAGTCGGTGCATTTCTGTAGCCAGCATTAGATTTCCCAGAAATCCAGTGCAGGTAACTCTGAACCAAGCTCAGACTAATTCCTTTGCACCGTCATTCCCCTAACATTAGTGGAGAAAACATCCAACCTATAGGCCCTTCCTGGCAGGCTTCCATTTTAAGATCTCCTGAAAACAGTATATTGATCAGAAATAGACACCTAAACACACATAGAGTCCAATGAGTCTAATTCTCTATTTCTCTAACTCTATGGTATACTCAATTTGCATTCCCAAACACAATATCTAACATCCTAGTTTTCAACTTATGAACTCAGATTTAAGTGATTTTACCTTTTTTCCCCCTAAAAACAACCAGTGGCTACGTGGACTTTTTTGGTGTTTGAGGGATTGTGTCAGATCCTGCTCACGCACCATTTCAGATCCCCTTGGCTTTGCCTGTCTCTCATTCCAGCTGCTGCCGAGACGATCAGTCCCGCACAGGTTCAGACCCACTTCTTGCAGGTACAGGTCCTGTGCCATACACACCTTGTCTTCTGCTCTGGAGCTTCTCTGTTGATGCCACAGAGTGAGAAGCCACATGACCCTGTTCCGTGCTAAACAATATACAGCGCAGCCTGCATATGGTTTAGCACTTTGACAAATGGTGAGTGACAGCCCGTGGGTAAATATTTCTCTCTTTCTTCTCCAGGAGACATAGTCCTGAAATTCATTTCTTAGGGTTTCTAGGGTGACCCCTTAAAGTGGTGGCCTACTTGATAACACTTTCACGATTTGGTTCTCCTTCTTTCTGGTTTTGCTCCCCTGAAATAGTGTTCTCTGGAAAAACACTCCCCAATAAAGTATTTGCAGATAAAAAAATTGGGGGAAATGAGTTTCTGTTCTAGAAGTCAAGGCCGCCAAGCTGGTTGAAGCTGTTTTGCTAGCCCCAACTCTGTGCCCGTAAAACCTCTGTTTGCAATTCCCTATTACCTTTCTTCTGATAGTCATTTGTTCATTCATGTCCACACATTCATTTATTCATTCTTACTTACTTTCAACAAATATTGATCACTTGCCCACTGTGTGCTAATTAAAGCAGATACGATGATGAACGTAATTCCTGTTCCCTTCACTGAGAATATTGTATCACCAAGCACATGCTTAAAAAGAATTGGTAGGGGACACTTTGGGTGCATTTTCCTCAACTCTGAAAACACAGACGCAAGCTGCTTTGCAGGCTGAATAATGGATGATGGGAAAGGACATTAGAACCCAAACAATGAAAGCACATCATGAAGGCTGCAATATGCCCACTGGGAAATCTCCCAAATGGTACACATCACGGACATTCAGAGGTGGGGCAGTGGACATTTTACTGCAAGGATGAAAGAGTTAAAATCAAAGCTACATCTCCAGACCACACACCAGGGAACCAGCTGCCGGTGTTGCCAGCCTGTGCCAAGGTCAGCGGGAAACAGAGGTGCTGCTCAGCTCTTGGGTGAAGGGCTCAGAGAGGAAGTGGTGGGCTGGGGGGGGGGGGGTAAAGGAACACAGCAGACTGGGAAATGAAAGGAGCCCAGCCTGAGCAGTAAACTGCCACTAAACAGGTGTACACGGACCGTGATGGTACGTCTTTTTAACTGCCTCTCAAAGTCTTTTTTTAAGCCCTTTACGGTAGTTTCCTCTTGTCCTGTTGGACTGTCAGTTGGCAGATGCCTCCAGGAAGTGGGGCTCACTCTAAAAACCTCTTAAATAGTGTTGGTTAAAAATTACTTTTAAAGCTATCTGCTGAGGTGCCCCTTGCCCTCTTCCTCTTGCCCTCCCCAGCGTGTTTCATTTTCCCAGCCCTATCTGGTTTGCCAATTACTGCCTTCAGAAATGCCCCTTGTTCTCTGACACCTGTGCTGACATAACATCTCGTCCTGGCAGGCAACTGCCAATTCTCATTGGAAAATGATTGCTAAACATTTCAGCACCAGCTCAGGAGAAGAATTCCCTCCTCTGCCTGCTGGCACCGTAGGAATTGTGAGTCCAAGCCCTCCTGTTTGTAACTCTCTACCCCGCCCCCAGCCCGTGCCTGCGCAAGTGCAGACAGCCTGTCTTCAAAGGACCATGGCTCACCTGACCGTGGCTGAGGACCAGAAAGGTGCACAGAAGGACTTACCAGAAAACAAACAACCAAAAACTGGACAGCAGGCTGGGAAAAAGCCAAATGCACTGGGCAGCGCTGATGGTTTCAGAAAGAGGTCACAGGGAATGTCAAACAACTAAACCATTCTTGTTTTTGACTTTTTTCAGAATTAAATTCTTCAGGATATTTTCATACATCCTACAGAGAACAAAATATCATCATATATTTTTAAAAGGCATTAATCAAGTTTAGCTCTACGCCCAAGAGTAATGGTCCCTGACCTGAGCCCTGACCTCCAGATAGGGATGTCAGATGAGGCTAATGCTTGTCTCACAGTCGGATCTGTGTCACGTATTGGATGTAGGTCAAAGGATGACTGCTCCCTGCAGAAAACAGAAATAACCTTTCTAAGACACCATTTCATATTAGCGTAGGCCCATCTGCTCAGGATCAGAGCGAAATTGTGATGTATCTAAAGGAAATCACTTCAGGAGCAAAACCGCATTTCAAAGCCAAAGTAAACAATGGGATTCATTTCTCTAAGCCTGTATTTACTGATTGCAGATAAATCTTGACCTGAAATTAATGAAAACTGAGAGCATGTCCTAGCAAAGTTTTGGACACTCAGATGAACTGCCGACTTCAAGTCATTTCTGCTGTGACTCTCCTCTGGCTGCTTTCAAACTATCTGGCTTCAAAAAGTTTTAAAGTTTGATGTAAAAAGCATTACAATTCATGTTAACTCATTCGTGAAATCCAATAGAAATGGATCAAGTCACACATATGAATGATTAAATTTAATTGTTTTTTATCTAGTTGCTACAATTGAAATTATAGTCTTGCTGCTGAGCAGATAGCTTACCCAATTTGGGATAAATTGGCAAAAATGAGAACTGGAAATTCTTTTCCACTATAGCGCTCTCTGAATATTCTCTTGAATGATGTCTATCATTAGCTGTAATGTATTTTAACTATAATTACAAGAAAAGCACTCCAGAAAGCACCAATCAACTAGTGATACTCCATATGATAGTTTACTTTTTATTGAAAATATTTAATGAATTTTTAAGTCCTTTAAGTGCTGTATCACAGAATTAGATACTACATTTATTGAGCTATAATAACCCTTGTGGGTGTGAATATTATTCAACCCATGCTTCAATATACCATAGTTCCTTTACTGGATCCCTGAAATAATTTAAAACATTTAATTTTGTTAGTAAAAACATGCCCCTAAGAATGCAGTGAAAATGATGTTTGGAAGAACCGTCAATATTTAGGCAAGAGAAAACATAAAACTAAATAGCTTGGGTCAATTCCATTCTACCATGTAAAATAATGCCGATTGGAGCAAACTGATGCTTTGAAGATGTAGCCAGTAGGATATAACTCTACTAAAGTTAGGTCAACTGCAAATTCTGTGTGGCATGCAGCAGATTCATTGCTCATTCCAAAACAGTGACTTAGCTGTTTCCATGTCTAAAGGGAAGAGCACTGCCACATACTCACAGATTCAGGGGGGTAATTAAATGCAGGAGTCAGAGCCTTATCTGGGTCCCCAGCAGTCATGTGCCCTTGAGTAAATCACAGCCACGTTCCCTCTGTGAGTTACTGTGAGGGTTAAGTGAGGCATAGGGCCATCACACAGTTCTTGGCTCCCAGTAGGTACTCAGTAAATCTTGGCCATTTTAATTAGTATTTTTATTTTATGATTAATAATTTTTATTATTGATTATTGTATGCAAGTGAAAGTGTGACTCCTGAATCCTCGAAGTCTACCCTCACTCACACACACACACACACACACACACACACACACACACACGAGGAAACCAGCCAGCTTCTTTCATAAAATCAGGCTTATATCATCTGGTCTGACAGTGGAAAAGAAGCTCCCCCGGGGAGCCAGGAAACAGATGACCTAAAACCTGCTCACCCTGACAATGACCCCACAGTAAAGCACAGAGACGAAGCAGGAGGCAGGTTTCTTGATTTTCTCAAAACCTGTGCCCTCCTACACCAGAAGAGTGAAACGGTCTCATCTGTTTACAGGTTCTATCAGGCAGCCTACTATCTTACTTCGGTTATTCATTTATGCAAAATTCTCTACATTTTTAGAAGTTACATCTGACTTTTTTTTAATTTGGGAGTTTTTCAAAAAAATAAATAAATGAACGAATTCCTGGGCTTAACAAGTTTATTTGCAATCTAATGGTACTTTTGTTGATTCAGTTGCACAAAACCAGTACAAGAAATCTCTTGAGGGAAAAAAAGTTATGTTGTTGCTCTAATGCAGAAGGCAGCCACCTATGGCTCAGGCCAAACCCAGCCACTGCCTGTTTTGTTATGGCCTGCAAGCTAAGGACAGTTTTCTCATTTTTAAATGGTTGAAAAAAATCAGGAAAAGAACAGTATTTTATAACAATTATACAAAATCTACACCTCAGTGCCCATGAATGATTAACACTGTGTGGGAACAAATCACTGGCGTGTTCTCGGTGGCTGCTCCCACACCACATGGCAGAGTGGCGGAGCTGGGGCAGAGACCACGGGTGGCCCACGGGGCCGGAAATCTTCACTCCCCAGCTCTGTGGGGAAAGCGTCTCCCAGCTCCTGCTCTAGTACAGTACGTCCTGCTACAATTTTTTTTTAATTGTACAAGCATATCACCTTAGCAACAGGCTTGATCCCAAAAATTCATTTGGAAGTCCATTGTCTGTGAGTACCAAATAATAAGTGACTTTTTAAAAAATTGTATTTATTTATTTTTAGAGAGATGAGAAGGGAGAGACAAAGTGAGGGAGAGAAACATCAATGTATGGTTGCCCCTCACATGCCCCCTACTGGGGACCTGGCCCACAACCCAGGCATGTGCCCTGACTGGGAATCAAACCAGCAACCCTTTGCTTCGCAGGCTGGCGGTCAATCCACTGAGCCACACCAGCCAGGGCCAAATAATAAGTGACATTTTGATTGCTAGACTAACCAACTAATGCTGATTGACTTTTAATTTATTTTTAACTGCAGTCCTAAGAGCCTGAGGTATGAAGTTTGGAAATAGGTGGCCATAATCGCAGAGAAGGGGAAGAACAGACTCCATAACCTTGTCCCGGCTGAAGGCCATCGCTAGGCCCCTGTGGCCCTTCTGCTGGGGGCTCCCCTGCCCTTCGAGTCCAGAGAGTCCTCGCACCGCTCAGTCACGGACACTTACGAGTGCACCCTCTGTACTTGCTAAGTGGAATTAGGTCCATTTATTATATCTTATGTATGTTAAATGGTCAACATGACCTCAATTTCCCCGTATAGTCCCTGTCTCTCATTATTAGGCAATTTTCATACATTTCTATTCTTTATCTCAAAAAATGATGATTTTAAAAGAAGCCACTATAGTTAAAAAAAAATGGTCATTTTAACTTTAAAACCTAGATCAACATTTCAACTTTTTAATTGAAAATCACAGTAAGAAATACATTTTACGTTGCAACCTAATGGACACATTCATATATGCTTATAACTTAAAGAAAAGTTTTACCAAAAAACAAAAAAGAACCTTTGTCCATGCAAAGCCACCCACGTCTACTATATTCTATTCCGTATAATCATTTTAAAATTTTTGTAAGATTTGCCCCGGTTGGTGTAGCTCAGTGGATTGAGCGCGGGCTGGGAACCAAAGGGTCCCAGTTCGTTTCCCAGTCGGGGACATGCCTGGGTTGCAGGCCAGTTCCCCAGTGAGGGCCATGTGAGAGGCAACCATACGTTGCTATTTCTCCTTCTCTTTCTCCATCCCTACTCCTCTCTCTAAAAATAAATAAATAAAAAATCTTTAAAAAAATTTTTTTTGTAAGATTTGTTAAATTAGTTTCATGACCAACTAATTGTCCCAATGCGCGGTTTGAAAACCTGGATCTACAATATTTCAAAATAAATTGCTGAAGAGTCCCAAGTGAACAGAGCGAATCAGTTCTTTCAGGACTACTGACTGAGCACCTCCTATGTGCCTGGCCCAGATGCCCGACCAGAGCCCGTGATGTTATGATCACAGGACACTCTCCTTAACCTCAAAGGGCTGAGTGTGCAGGGGGCAGGTACCCAGTAAAGAGTGAGTGATGTGGAGGTTGCGCACTGCTCGGCCCAGCCAAGGTGTGCGCTGGCCTAATGTCAAGTTCCCAGCAGCAAGTGAAAGTATCTGACTCCCAGGCCCGGCCTTGCCTTCATTTAGCTAACATTTTAATTAACTTTGGATTTAGGACATGGCTTCCTGTTCTGCTATTTAGATAGATCTAACCACTCCTCTCAAAATTTAAACCAGCTTTTCAGAGTAGAAAACCTTTAAGATATATTTAGCTTAAAGACCGTTTTAAGTTGACTGTAAGTATAAGACACACTGACATTGGGCATTTCTTCAGAAGTTTGCGTAAGTCGAGAGGCATTTGTGTTTTCTATTGTCATTACGGTTTTTAAGTTGATTCTAATTCATGTTTATTAATTATCAATCAAGTTATTAAATAATATTATTATAACACATTTACAATTGCAGAGCATTTATAATCATGGAAATACTAACTTGAAGGATATTTGCAATATCTTTTTGTAACCGTTACTATTTTAAGCTTAATTATAATATATTATCCAATGCTGCAATTAGACTTTTTATAAGCAAGCTTGGAAATTCACACAAGAAAAGTACACAATACCCAATTGTTGTATTTAAAATTGTAGCTGTAGGAAAACTGTACCTGAAAGAGGTTTATCTCACACGTCTTAAAGATTTATAGTTAATTAAAGTAAAACAGAGGTAGGTAATTCCAAATGCACTGCAGTTTCATCCATTTAACAAAGAACCTATTTTACTGGTATAAATTGCAGATATGAGAAAGCACAGGGTTTTCTGGCTTCAAGGAAATTATACCCACTTCCATTTATTTTAATAGAAAATTCCTACCTACGTACCTCCCACTCGTCCCATCTTACTCCAGGTGGGGGTGAGCACTGGCCCGTGGCGGGAGCCCCCACATTCAGTGTCCGGTCGTTTCTGCCTCCCAGGTCTTCCCAGAACCCTCCTGCTTGCTCTCCCTTTTCCACTTGCAGAACCTAAGTCCAAACCACCTTTTCCTTTTGCCCAAACTACCACGGGAACTGCCCGCTTTGTCTCCCTAAGTTCTCTCTCCTGCTCTGTGAAAATTGAGCCTGTATACACAGGGTTATCTGTAAAATTTAAACCAGAAGGTGTCTTTGACGCTGCTCCCAAGGCATCAGTGGTTCCCTCGGCACCTACTGTCCTCACTCTCTACCACCCCTTTTCTGGTGCTCTGTGCTTCAGTCACGTTTAACTTTTTTTTATTTCCCAGATGTAATGGTTAATTTTACGTGTCAGCTTACGTGGCTGGGCTACAGCGCCCGCATAGTCAGTGAAGTATGACTTTGGATGTTTCTATGGAGGCAATTTTGGGATGAGATGAATTTTTAAATCAGTGGATTTTGAGTAAAGCAGATTACACTATAATTTAGATGGGCAGCATCCAATCAGTTGAAGGCCTTAACAGCGAAGACTAGCACGTCCTCCTTCTCCCCCTCCAGCCCCCAGCAAGAAGGAACTGAGCCCACACGTGATTTTTTAACTTTAACTGCAACCCTTTCCTAACTCTCCAGGCTACGAGTCTAGCCTGTCACATTTTGGACTCACCAAGCCTCCACAATTCCTTTATATACTCTAGATTGAGTCAATTCCTTTATATACTCTAGATTGATAGACGAGAGAGAGAGAGAGAGAGAGGTGAAGTTACATCAGCGGACACCCTGTTGGGTCTGTTTCTCTGGAGAACTGTGACTAATACACCAAACACACCAAACCTTTTCTCACCAAACACCTACACCACCTACAACTCTCGACTGGTCTTTCTCCCTCGACCACCTTTGCCCTTGCTCCTCTCTGCCTCTGGAACTCTCTTGCCAGGATCAACATATAACCGCCTCCTTCCCATCATTCACATCTCAGCCCGATGTAGTTCTCCCAAATAGTCCAACACAGCACCTCATTTCACCGCCTTCCTCATCCTGAAGTGATCTTGACTCACTTGTTTGCTTGTATATTTTCACCTCCCCTGATTGATTCCAAGTACCATGAGGGAAAACACCTGCTGTATCTTGTTCCCCGTGAGGTCCCTAGAACAGTGCCTGGGACACAGTCAGCATTCGGTCAGTATTCAGTGAGCAAATGAATGAACAAATTAATAAAATAGCATTTTTGTTAACGTTAAAATTACTTCTTAAACACTATTTATCAAGATGCTCCACCTAGAAGCCACATAATGACATAGGAAGCCAGTTACACAGCTCACGAAAAGGTTGAGCTTCTCCTGTTAGTTGCCACACACAACTGTAGTACGTAAGTCTTAAATGTGAAAACTGGATACATGCTAAAAATGTCCTAAATCTATCTCTCTTTTATCCTATAGTTTAGTGCAGTGAACCCCATTAAATCAGAGCAAGAACATTGTTCTTCTACTGTGAACGTCCACAAATAAAAGCCATTTGTTATATTTCCTGTGGCAAATCATTCGTAGCACCAAAGGGTCTTCTCAGGGTGTGGACTCAGTATTAATGTTCTAACTACTACTAGTTTCTTTTCTCTTTTATTGAAATAGAAAGATAATATTGTCCATATTGACAAAATCAAAGCAAAAACTGTTATTTTTTAAGGTGCAAACTCAGGAAGCAGGAGTAACTCCAACAGATACATTCAATCCATTTAAAAGTGTTTGGAGTCGTTTAACTTCATAAACACGTTCCATCACAGCCCTTGGATCTCATACTCTCTCCTAGTGTTAATGTAGTTGACAAAAGGGAGGGTGACCAAATTCTCTTCATTCATTTATTCTCTCATCTGTCCATTCATTCCATTATAAAACATTGCCTTAAAACAATCACTAGGTACTGAGCTAGATGATATGAATACATTGGTGAATGAGACAGACAGAGCCCCCGCCCTTGAGAAGGTTACAGTGTGATAGAAGAAGGAAAACAAGGCAAGCAAATAAATAGATATGTCACTTAAAAACCTTAAAATGTGCTACCAAGTAGATGGAGTTGGATGGAATGATCTAGAGTAACTGGGGGAGCATACACTCTGACCAGGAAATCATGACAGGCCTTCTTTGAAGCAGTGATCATTTATCCCCCCGACCTGAAGGATGGAAAGGAGGAAGCATAGAGAAAAACTGGGGGTGGGGGATACAAGCGGGTAGAGGGTACCAGGGTGTGGGCAGTGTGGGTAAGGACTGAGGGAGGAACGTGCTTGATCCAGTTTAAAAACTGAAGGGATCTTTTCTCATGGGGTATCATCCTTAAAACCTTCTGGATGTTTTCTTTTCTTCCTGGATTTTTCTCAGCCTTTGGCTAACATCTTATGCTGTCTTGCTTGAATTCTCACCCTGTCCTGGACACAGGCATGCAAGGGGGAGGCATTTAAATGGAAACTATGTAGTTTGTCATGCAAATTGAATCTCTTGAACAGAATTTGATATAATAGATGTTCTGGTTGTTCATTATGCAAGCACAGCCTGGCTGCACATTGACGAAGTCCTTTGTCAACTGCGGCAACTCAGTGTGTCCCCAGTCACTCTTCGCTCTCTAGTCAAGCACTCCAGCTCTCTGCCAGGACCCTCTACAAAGTAAACACTTCTGATTGGATGGCCCGAATCCATAGTTCTTTCCCTTACATATCAATAGTGTTGACCGTCGAAGCCTAAGTCAGAAACGTATTATTGGCCTTGCACTCAGCCACATATATTTAGGTCATCTGAAATCACCCTTTACTCTGTTCTGAAAGAATTAATGCATAACATCTCCGAGTCATAGAATTAAGTGGAAAAGACTTCCAATAAAGACTTTACCTGTGTGAATATATTTTTGTTGACCTTTATGAAACCTCCTATGTATCACAGCTGAGAAATAGCGGCCATTGAAAATCTATGGCTCGTGGAAGGAACTGGACAGAATCAGAAAACACAGCTTGGCACAGCGATAGAACCTGATCATGGGTGCCATCTTGCAGTTGATGTATTTCATTCCTCACTTGTCCATCTGTAAAATAGAATAAACACCATCTCATTCACAGGAAGTGTGAGTGGACCGCTTTCTATAAGAATGTCGTTTGTTTAAGGGGTTGGGGGAGTTGTTAAGGAAAGGCCAAGTGATGATGCCGGAAAAGCTTGGGTTGTAAATATTATACAACAAATGATTATTCTTCCAACTTGACCATTACTAGTTATGCGTCCTATCTATCTAGGAGACAGATAGTTCCTCAAATTCTTTAGACTTCAGTTCTTTCAGATATAAAAATAGGGATTAAAAGTACGGAATTTGTTGTGTGGATTATGCGAGAAACCACATGCAAAACCGTTGGGGATGCTTGCTCTCGAGCAGTAAGCTTTCAGTGCGTCAGTTTGCCTTCCTTTTACCTATTAACATTTTCCATAAAACTATGAAACACCTTTTCCATTGTATTTTTAAGAATAGGTAAGACTTCCAAAACCAGGTTTTTCATAAAATTCCTTGCAAAAGAAAGAAATCTTAAAATGTCCAAAATATCTTTTTTTTTTTTTTGCAGAGGAATACTTGCTACTTCTAGAGATGTTTCAATGTTTGAAATACATAGCTTTTAATATATGATGTACAAGGACCAAACTCTGAATCAAGTGAGCATTCTTTAAAACCAATTTTTCCTTGCTCTAAGGATATAATCCTGTAATCTTATAAAAGTGATTCATGTAGATATAAAACTTAGACCTGCACATAAATTAGAGAGAGCAAATTAGATACAAATGTGCTAAGTCCTTTTTTCTGTTTGTTACACATATCTATCAAGCTTTATGCATTTATTTTGCCTGAGAAAATGCTACAAAAAGTTTTTTAATTAAAAATAATTTCCAAAAGAGTACATTAAATTGGGCTCAACATGAAAGTGTTTTCTTCCAGTGACTCAGATATCAGTACGATAAGAATCATCTCTTGGGTACCAAGTTCAATGCTAATCCTGCAGTATACTTTATCTCACTTAATCCTCTCAATATTTTTAAGATATAAATATTTAGATTCATTATACAGATGAGAAAATTGAGATTCAAAGAAATTAAGAAACTTATTTAAGGTGGAACAATTAGCTAATGATGGTTTTATAACCTAAATCAAAGTCTATAATAATTCCGCATAACCTGTATTCACTAATTGCACATGGCAAAAATAAAATTAAGCCAATCTAATAGATATTTAGGTCATCTTCTGTTTTTAGTATTTTATGCATTATCCTGATTAATGCTCTAATCATTAGATATTTGAGAGACTATATTATCTTTCAAAGTCCTTGTTCTTTGAGATGGTGAAGTCCTTTTTCCTCTTGCGACACTTTCATCTCCCCCACCTCTCTCTGTCTCCCTCCCTCCTTCCCACGCCCTGGCTTTTTAGCAATCTCTTCACTCCCTCAATCTATAGTGTCTTTCAGTCCTGGGAAAAACATCCCATTTTCTTTGCCAGTTGACTTTTCTGCAAGCTCATCGATACCATCTTTGTCTTTTGAGTAGCGGAGATTTGTTCAAAAGCCCTTTGAAAATGAAGCAGATTTTCGGGCGTAGTTTCATACCGGGGATAAAAATTGCTCTTAAGGTCTTGATGCATTTTCATCTCCCTTTCTTTAACTGCTCGGCTCTCATTGCTCTGACTTCGTATTTATTTATCTTTGAAGAATGTGTTGTCCCCATAATTAATTATTTGCTGCTAATAAAATTAGGATTTCAGAAAAATGGAATTTTTGTAGCATGACTCCTCCTTCTGGGAATCATACTTGCGCTCTCTGATGTGGAACTTAGGAGTTGAATAAATCCAGTACTTTGTTCAAATCATTTCGTGAGATTCTTATTCTTTTTTAGAATGATTTGTCTTTTGTTAAGTTCCATTAACGCTGCATTTTGGTTTTGGTGGTGCACGTTACATTGGGTTTCCTGTGGGCATCTCTGGATGGAATGCCTGTTTAACTGTGTCCATTGTAACGATTACTAATGAATGAATAAGTCAAATAATAAAAAGATAGATATTTTGATGAGTCATTTAGAAGGCTGAAGTTTGAAATAGCATAAAGAACTTAAAGATGTGTTTTCCCAAATGATTTTTTAGTATTTTATCCTCTTTCAGTATTTCTCTACTTGCAGCACCCCAGCTCCTCATCACAACCTTATCTATGTTTTAAGTATATTTTATTGATTATGCTATTACAGTTGTCCCATTTTTTCTCCCCTTCAGCATTCTCCCCCTCAGTTCATGTCCACGGGTCATATACATAAGTTTTTTGGCTTCTCCATTTCCTACACTATCCTTAACCTTCTCCAGTCTATTTTGTACCTACCATTTATGCTTCTTATTCCCTGTACCTTTTCCCCAATTCTCCTCCCTCTGCCTCCTTGCTAATGACCCTCCATGTGATCTCCACTTGTATGATTAAAGGAGAGAATCTTAAAAGCAGCAAGAGAAAAGGAGAAAACTCCTCTTACCTACAAAGGAGTTCCCATAAGACTGTCAGCTGATATCTCAAAAGAAATCTTACAGGCAAGGAGGGGCTGGAAAGAAGTATTCGAAGTCATGAAAAGCAAGGACCTACATCCGAGAATACTGTATCCAGCAAAGCTATCATTTAGAATGGAAGGGCAGATAAAGTGCTTCCCAGATAAGATCAAGTTAAAGGAGTTCATCATCACCAAGCCCATATTATATGAACTGTTAAAGGGACTTCTCTAAAAAAAGATGATGATCAAAAATATGAACAGTAAAATGACAATAAACACAACTATCAACAACTGAACCTAAACACACACACACACACACACACAAGAGCAAACTCAGCCACCAAATAATTATCTCTAAAGCTATACTCTGTTATGGGAAATAGAGCAGCGCTGCGTAGAGAAGGACCTGCCTGTGATGATGACGGTAGTGTTAGCAGTGGTGAGAAATAATAATGGAAGAACAACCGCCAGCATGTACTAACGGCTCCTGTGAGCCCGACATAATGACATTATCTCATTTAGTCCTCACAAGGACCTGTTAGACACGTAAGATTATTAACCCCATTTTTCACAAATGGGAGAACTTAAAGTTTGCAAGGTTAAGAAAATTATCTGAAGTCACATGGATAGGAGAGGTAGAATGAAATCCCAAATTTCCAGAGTCAAGGTTTTCACTCACTAGTGCTTTTAGTCTTCATGAATATAACAAGTAATCTCTCCACATGGATGTTGCAGTCCAGTTCTCTGTATCGTTTAACTGGTCATTTTAAGGTAGTGGTTCTCAGCTGGGCGTGATTTTGCCCCCGGGGAACATTTAGCAATGTCTGGAGGCATTTGGGGCTGTTACAACTGGGGGTGCTGCAGCATCTAAGGGCTAGAGACCAGAGATGCTGCTAAACACCCCGCTGTGCACAGGACGCCCCCACAGTAAAGAGTCACCGGGCCCCAAAGTCAGCAGTACTGAGATCGTGAGACTTCATTTTAAGGAGCAGTCCACTGAGTGATTTTCTGGTAATCATGTCTTTATATGGTGTGATTTCTGTTCTAACTGCTCTGTTTTGAAGCATAAATGACTTTGGGCCTAGTGTTTATAGAAGAGACTGCATAAAATAAACACAGAAGGCTGACATCATCCCTTAGAGTCGTGGAGGATGTTAAGTACTGAATTTTTGGGGCTTGATGATATTATTATTGCTATGTACACAATATGAGAGCCCATTCTAGATGTATACTATACCAACTATGTTAAATGTTCAGCTATTCACAACATTACTGCATAGTAGGTATGATTTTCTCCATGTGGTGCATAAGGAATCTGAATATACAGATGTTAATAACTTTCCTAAATTTGCACAGCTCAGAAGTAAAGGACTATGATCCACATCCCAAATACCGACTCTGTTCACCATCCCCCAGATATAGTCAGCAAGAGAAACAAGTCCTCAGTTCTGCCCTAATCCTTTACTGTACTAAAGTGTGTTTTTTTCCTCCAATAAAGTCTGATACTTTTCAACTTTGATGCAGTTGAATAGCCCGTTGGATAGGAGACTTTGAGGGAAAAAAAGTTCTCATTTCACACACACACACACACAAAAAAACTCATTCAGCTATCTGATAAACACGACATCAAATAGAGTGTTTATTCAGGGTGCACTGTGAGCGATCATCTCCTATAACCAGGCACAGGGAGGCTGTGCAACTTAACTGTGCCCACACAGCAACTGGGGGGGGGGGGTCTGCGATCCGTGCCCTTCTCGACCTCCTAGTCCCTGTTTGTGCCTCCGCACAGGTTCCTGCTGCCTCCACGGGCGCCTCCTCCCTGCGGAGTGGCTGACGCTGGGAAAGCTGTCAATTTCTCCTCCTCTAGAACTGGTGAAATGCTTTCGCCAACAAGGGACACAAACTGATCATTTCCTTTATTTTCAGAAACTGATTAGGATTGCAAACGTGTTGCCGAAAATCAGTCCTTTGAAGAAGTAAGACGAGAACATGGAAATCCCACAACCCTCATTGTATTTTGCAGTCAAATCGCTCCGTAAAACTAATTAAGGAGTTTGCAGTACGTTTATGCTCCTCTGGATCAAATGTGAAGAAATGTGATCTCCTGACTTTCATAAGAAAATGGGGCGCCTCTTCAAACCACATAATCCCAAAGCCTGAAAATTACTCCTCCCCTTGGAACGGCACCCCTTTCTCCTAAGTACAGCGTGTTACCTGCAGGCACATTTCCCTTAAAGCAGGCCTCCTTGAACTTCAAAGCTCACAATTTCTGTTTAGGTCCTGTGCAAACACAGAGAGCAGGAGGAGGTTGCTCCTCACCTTGACCCACTTCACCCCTTTCTTAAACCTCACCCCACTTCCCGAACTTCCCTCATGCCCTGCACTCCCCAGTGAATAGGGAGGGTAATCAACTGGAGTTTGGGAAGGAAATATTTGAACTTCTATATTAATTATTTTCATCACATGTATTTAGTTTACTTTTTTGTTGGTTCGATACCATATACTAAATGTTAGTGCAGACATACGTGGATATACTTAATAAATAAATATACATATTAGGGGGTTATATGCTTTAAAGTTTTTGGAGGTCACTGTTCTATATGTTCTGGGACAGAGGCATTTTTCTCTTTCCCAGGTGGTGCATCAGAGCCCAGCACCCTAGTTCCTTCACCTCCTACTAGGCCTCACGGGCCAAGGCCGCCTCCAGAACTGACATCTCTATGACCTTCAACCCCAACTCTATTTTTCTAAACAGGCAACTATAGATCCCATCCCAGCCACATGAGATCATTGTGCTTCTCTGACAGTCCCTGAATATCACCTGCCAGGCCCCCATGATTTAGCCACCTCCTGAGGTAAGGGATTCTAGCTGAGCCACCCTACATCTGGACAAGCAAAGCTGAGGAGCCCCAGAAAAGATCCTGTACAGGCTGCCTGTTGCTGCGGTAATAAATTACCGCAATGTAGTGGCTCCGAACAATACAATTTTTTATGTTGCCGTTTCACAGATCAGAAGTCTCACTGGGCTAAAATCATTCTGTCAGCAGGGCTGTGTTCCTTTGGAAGACTCTAGGGGAGGATCCGTTTCCTTCCCTTTTCCAACTCCTGAAGGTGCACCACGTTCCTGACTCAGGACCCGCCTCTATCGTCAAAGCCAGCAGTGCAGCATCTTCATGTCTCTTTCTCTCTGACTTGTGCCTTCCATCCTATTGCCTTCTCTGACCCTCTTCCCCCCTCTTTTAAGGAGACCTGTGATGACATTTAGACCCACCCAGCTAACCTTCCTCTCTCAGGATCCTTAACTTAAACACGTCTGCAAATGCTCTCTGCCATGTCAGGTAACACAGTCACTGGTTCTGGGGATTGGAACGTGGGCATCTTCAGAGAACCATTATCTGCTCAGCACAGGTCCCCTGTGCCAGGCTCGGGAGTTGAACCATGTGGCGTTGCGTTCACCTTGACTCCAAACTTGGAGAAATAGAAAAAAGTATCATCCCAGGATTAGAGACACCTACACTCCTATCCCAGGTATGATCTTAGGCATGCTATTTAATCTCTCTGTGTTTCCTTACCTGTAACATGGAGAAAACCAGACCTTCTATAGGATGTAAAAATGCAAAGGTACCTGGTATACAGATCTTTCGCAGGTATCCACCTAAGGTCAGTCCTCCCATTCTGATGCCACAGCTCCGATCTCATGTAACTAGCAGTCGTATGGCATTTCCCAGGCTACCAACTGGCCCTGACCATCCATCTTTCCTCATCCACACATCAACCCATGAGCTGCACCCCGTATCCAAAGATGAAGTGTAGAGGCAGTTAAGGGACTTAACTCGGTGATAGAGGAAGAAGGGACCGAGCAAGTGCTTTGACCCCCACTCCTGCGTTTTTCTGTTCTACGTAACAGACCACTTGTGCTGCAGTTCTGGTCGCCATACTGGTTAGACATGAAATAGTTGACAGAAGTAGATTGGCGTATAGGAAATGAGGCATATTGCTCATTATAGTTGTGAAATTTGCAGAAAAGCAAAACAAATGAGGAACTGGAAGTTCAGGAAAATATTTTCTCTCGGGAGCCGTTAGGCATTTGTAACGAGTCGTTACAGCAGCTCGGCTCTTCTGACTGGGCGGCTGGTGCCAGTCTGGAAGCTTTTGTAGGTGTCTATTTGGTTTTGTTCTTCCCAGTTGGGATTATCATTAAGGTGCCATGTGATTATGGCCTGATGCTTTTGCCCTTGGTGACATCAGGTGCTTTGCTATCCATTCTTCCAGCTGGACAATTAACAAGCCCTTGACTTGAAGGCTGGTATGAATTAGGATTGAGTAGTGTTAATCTGTTCCATAATTAAATTCCATCTTCCATATCCTTTGAACACTGCAGTTGAGTTTAATTGTCAGTGCAACTCGACCAACACGGTGCCATGTCTCCACAACAAAGTCAGGATAACGGTGGCCCCCTCCCTGCAGATCACCCCCGGAGAAAAGAATTTGCTTTCTCTTTTGCACGGAAAGCCCTGACATCCCAGTGTGGAAGCAGCAGTTAGCTGAGAAGCCTGGAGCCTGTGTATCCCTCCAACTACTCGTTCAGGGCAATGTTTAGGGTCCGCATCTCAAATTAAGAGATCATCTTAATATACCTGGGGAGAAAGTCCTCTCTGTCCCTTTGATAACTGCTCCAAGAAGATATAGAGAATGCACTGTGGGGTGGTGAAGGTTCTAGAAACAGGCAGTGTGCAGGCTTGTCTGCTGGCCATCAGAAACAGAGAAAAAGCTCAAAAACCCTGGCTTGCTTCCACGCCCTACCAGAAAAGCAGCCTCGTGAGTATGTATTAAACTTTGTATGGTAAACATCAGTAAAATACACTTCCAATTGATTTTCAAGAGAGAATATGGAAGCATTAGGGTTCCTCAGCAGACATATTGTCCTGTTTCATCTTTAAGATATCAGCAGAAGGTGTTTAAGACCTTGAGGTAATATACTTAGGAAAAACAAGAGAATACATTTATAGGCAGAGCAAAAAAAGAAACAAATGCTTCACGAAAAATGGAAATGATAAAGAAAATGATTTTAAAAATGATTTGCAGCATAATCCTGATCCTGTTCTCACATAGCACAACAAATCCATTAGGTTTACTCTAAATCAAGATAATATTGAAGGGAAACTTGAGAAGCACACAAAAGTCGCTTAAAAATATAGTTCACCATCCAAGTAAAAATAGTATGTTAATTAGTAAACAATTGTAGGAAATGTCATTAAAGGTAAATGAAAAGATTGACATGAACCTTTGTGCTAAGTGCTTAAAGCCGTATCAAGACCGCCGAACTTCAAGATTTAATATCTAAGCATATCAAGGGTATGCCGGAAGCAGTATATGCTCTTTCTAATTTACTTTCCCTCTCATGATTATATTTCAATTATAGTTTTCATTTGTTGAAAGTACCTTCTAATACGACGCTTTTCTTTCTTCTGGGTAGCCGTCTCTGCCGCCTCATTTTCTTCTTTAGATGACTCAGCCTGTAGTGATTTCAGGGCCAAATGTTCAAACTCCTTTTTAGCAGTTCGCTCATGATGCAATTATAATTAAAATATGTACATGGAATTGATATTTTAAGCAAATCATTGTGTATTTATATAGAGGTTTAGAAACAAGGAGGAGAGCGGCCTGGAGTCTCCAGAATTGTATCTTCATGAGGCTTGGAGAATTTCTTTCCTTTCCTACATCCTTAATGGATGGCTGTTCCTTTGGGCCAGAATCGTATTTAAAGCGATCCCAGTTCATTTTGAAATTGCCTGTGTGCATCCTTTGTACTGACATAGAGAGACAGGGGCATCAAGAGGAAAACTATTCCTTATGAGGAAAACTATTCCTGGAGGGAGCAGTGGTAGGAGGCCTACCATCATTTTATTCCTCTTTAAATCACCCTGATTTGTTTCTCTTGCTCTACAGGGATTCTTATGTATCTTCCCGTCCTTGACCTCTATGCCAGAGGACTTTTTCACACTTCCCAACTTAGACCTTTCCACTTCAATTCTACTGCAGGCCTCACACTACTTCGCTTCCAAGCCTTTAATTAGAAATGGTTAATTTGACTTCTTGTTTCAAGGCAAGGAGAAAATGAGTCTTAAACAGTGTTAAGTTCCCATAAATATTTCACTTTATGCTAATTCCTGTGCTTCCAGCAGAGCTGTTGGAACTTCTCAGAAAAAGTGTTTCTGTTCCCCTCAATTAAAGACCTAACTGGAAAACAGTAAAATATTACCATTTTCACTACCTGGCACTTTTTTTCCGGACTTAAACTCTGGACATCTAACATTTTCCTTCCCCAGTGTGTTTAACCCAAGCCCCATGCTGTGGGTGCCCCAGCCGGGACGAAATGACCAACAGGACCGGGGCTTTGGAGAGATCTTGGAGCTCCCTCAAGTGGACACATGTTTAATGCACCTTAACCTCTAGAAAACGTTTTTTGGCTGCACCTTCTCTCCAGGACAGAAACACTTCATTGTCCCAACTGAAATGCAAAAGAGGTTTCCTCTTGAAGCCTGAAATACTCCCAACATAGGTGCAAGTTTAAGCTAGTTTTCCAAGTAAATGAAGTGGCCAAGGAAGAAATATCGAGTCAGACCTTTTGACTATTGGTTTTGCCTGTGAGAATGTCATTTTGAGTTAATAATTACAATGTATTCCCCTCATTTGGACAAAAGGCTAGTTGTGCAGCAAATTACAAAGAGAATGCTTATGTAGCAATTATGCTGTGTGCCAGGCACTGTTCGAAGGGCTTTCCCCATAGTATCAGTTCATTTAACCCTCACAGCAACCATTCAAAGTAGGTACTTTAATAATCCCCATTGTACAGATGAGGAAACTGAACACTAAGAGGTTAAATAACCTTTCAAAGGTCACGGAGCTGGCCCTGACCAGTGTGGCTCGGTTGGCTGGGCATCATCTTGCAAAGTGAAATGCAGTTGGATCAATTCCCAGTCAGGGCACATGCCTGGGCTGCAGGTTCAGTCCCTGGTTGGGGCCCTTACCAAACACAGTTGATCGGATTTGTCTCTCACATCAAATCCCTTCCTCTCTTTCTCCCTCCCTTGCCTTCACTCTAAAAATAAAATAAGTAAAATCTTTTTTAAAAAGTCACAGAGCTGGCCTGGCTGGTGTAGCACAGTGGATTGAGCGCGGGCTGGGAACCAAGCGGTCCCGGTTCGATTCCCAGTCAGGGCACATGCCTGGGTTGTGGGCCAGGTCCCCAGTGAGGGCCATGTGAGAGGCAACCATACATTGCTGTTTCTCTCCCTCTCTTTCTCCTTGCCTTCCCCTCTCTCTAAAAATAAATTAAAAAAAAAAAAAAGTCACAGAGCTGGAACATGGAAGAACCAGTATGCAAACCTAGGCAATCCAAAGGCCATTATACCAACTTTTGACATGCAATAAACAACTGAATATACACATATATACATGTGCATCACATACATATACACACATGTACATACATCCATGCACACACATTTCAATTACCAAACTTTGCTTACCCTATTTTTTTATCATTACTTATTGCTACTCGTCACAGTTTCAGGCATCTCACCGCCGACTTCACTCCAGTTATCCTGGCCTTGCTCGGTTGAGACCATGGGAAGTTTGCTTCCTCTGTGACCAGGCACTTGCTCAACCCTCCGCTAGGTACTTCCACCCGTTCTTCCCACGAGCGGCTTGTCATGATCCCAGAGGGGTCCTCCTTGACCCTCTATAAAATAGCCACCCAGCATTCTCTGTAACTCCGTATCCATTTAGCATGCCCATTTGTCTGCATAGGCCTTCTTGATGATCCAAAAATATATCGCCCATCTATCCACACACCTCACCACCTGTCCACCACATGGCAAAGCCCACAGGGCAGGAATCTGTATGGCATATTAGGAAAATAAAAATAATTCTCGGGTGACTAATGGTTAAATTATTACATCTTCAATTCTGATGGCTTTCCAATGAATGCAAAATGATGATGATAGTCAATATTTCAGTGTTCTTAAAAAATATTTTGACAAAATATATTTTAAAGTCTGGAATTTTATAAACCTGTAACCTAATAACTGTATTTAAGGGTATATTTTCATTCTTCATTAATATGTTAGTCTTTTCTGATGTATCAAAAACTTATGACATGCTAAATTTTTAAATACATGCAAATATTATGCTAAAATAATACTAGGAAAGGAAATATGTAAATGTGAACATTTCCACACACTGGGATAAAATTCAACAAGGCCCCCTTTCTGTATATTTCAGTGGATTGCTCCGTGACGTCAAAGTCTTATCACATATACTGGGTGTGTGTCTCTGCTAATTAAGTCATCTCTTCAAATTTAGCAGAACTATCACAAATTAAAAGTGGGAAAGTGTCCACAGAGTAATGACACCAAAGGAAGGTTACTAAGAGCTAAGATGCTATTTTTCTAATGAATGCCATCCAGAGTCCTATAAATCTGGACGGGAAGGGAAGGTTGATGGGGAATTGCATTCCAGGCCACCCCTGGGTTCCCTGGCAACTTCGATACGTCCCTATAAATCACAGAGCGTGAGCATTCCTTCCTCTCCACTCCTTTGCTGCACTTCTCTGTGGCAACCCCACCCGTGTACTCAGAGTTTATAGAGATAAACATGTCTCCTTTTCTCAGCTTCAGGCCTTCTTTCTTAGACCGCTGTTATTATAATAACGATTAACCCAAATTGTGTGTGTGTGTGTGTGTGTGTACACACTTTCACACATATATACAAGCATATACACACATATAGATATACATATATCTGTATGTACATGCATACATATATACACACATATACATAGTGTATGTACAGACACACTTAGGTATATACAGATCTGAACCCACTCATATGTACTTTTTGTGTATATTTATAACTGTAGAGTTATCTATCCCTTTTGTGATTTTAAAGCTACCTAAGACTTATTTGCTTGGTCTATTAGGAAGTTAGAAAAATTCCACTTTTCAGCCAATATTATATCAGAGCCAATAACAACAAAAGAATAACTTTGTGATTTGAGTGGCTTCTCTGTGCCCATATATTTGAAGGAAATATTGTCCTGTGATTTCATTTCAAAGTCGACAGTTTTATTGCTGTCCGCCATTCCAGTACATTTAGAGTTCTCCTCTATTTGATTTCTACTATTCGCCCTCATCCTTCTGTCTCCAGTTTGCCGTAATGACGGTGAGAACAACCTCTGGAGCCGTCTCTCTGCAAGCAGCTACTGGGCTAAGTGGGGAGACGTAAATGCTACGCGTGACTGATTGCCGAAACCCCTCATTTTAGAGAAACAAGCCTCAGATGAGTAATTTGTTTATAGCAGTAAAACCAAATAAATATTTTTTTGTTTTCAAGAAACAAATGAAAGACAATCTCATTTCCAAACATATACTCTGTTTTTTAACCCAAAATGAAAGGCCAAGAACTGAATATACTATAAGACATGCAGGAAGCTATATTTTAGTCACATACTAGGATATTAATTAAGATAATTTTATAATTTAAATTTATTATAAAATGCTTGTTTTATGGTCTTCGTATTCTTTTGATCAGAATTTATTCTTTTTACCATTCATGATTTGAACTATAGAAAACTTTTGTTAGGCTTTTAAATAAGAAGGAAATGTTTAAAAATATGTAACAGTTTGTTATGAAGTATATATTTTATTAATGGTTTAAATATAAATAGCAATTTTATACTTTGGCAAACAATTTTTCTTCTCTGTATTCAGTTGGCTAAATGTAGTTTTCTTTAATCACAGGAACATTCATGGGAAAATTTGAAGACATCACTAAATACTGACAGTACTCACATCAACTACCTTCATTGTTCTTTATAGTTTACTAATAACCACCTCTATCAAGATGTCTTTCAATGAAACCAATCACCCAACTTTATTTTGGTTTTGTTTGTAATGACACATTGAAGTATCATAATATGCTCCCCTAATTCAGAAATGATATGAACACAATGTGAAGAAAGGTGATGTGCAGCAGGGAAAAAGAAGCCAATTTTCTTCTGATCTGTTTTGTTTTCAGGGGTACACAACTCTTCTGGGGCTCAGTATGTGGCAGGGTTCATTGCCACAAACATCATCGAATCCCCTCTGAGGACTTTGGGTAGCCTTGTCCCTTGGGACACTTCGGGAGATAAAGAAGGGGGCTCTGCTTAGAGGGGGATCCCCTCCCCTCTCTTCCCGTTTCCTAGTGTTCTCTGTCTGAACTTGAGTGTGCTAGCTATGCACTTCTTTTGATCGAAAGAATTTGGAAACCCGGCCCCTCTTGCTGGGATTTCACATCAATATTTGTGCCCAACGTCTGAATGGAGAAGATGGTCCTGATGCACCATTCTCTCCCCAGTTTTTCATCACAGTTAGTGCCTTATTCAGTGCGATTTCTGAATCTTGGGAGTACTATGGAGTCATGCTGATACGATTGTAAAGAACAAAAGTTATCTCATTTTGCAAGGAAATCCACATAGACTTGCATGTTAAAGACTACATATCTGTTTAGCCATCTCATACTTTTAAACCTGCAGGAAAAGAGCTGCTTGGCAAGATAGCATGTTTAAGAATGCATGACCCAGTTTGTTTGTTTCAATCTTGCCTTGTTCCAGAGAGGACTTAAGGCAGCCGAACAGGGTAAGGTAAGCATGAGAAATAATAGTTACTAAACAGTCAGCAATCAGAGATATGTCTTTTAGAAAAGAGCGAATCAGGCACCGGATTCAGGGTTCAGGGGCATCAGAAGGCAAAGGAGCTCTCAGTGGCCTCTCGAGGATGTTATATGACCTGAGCCAATCTGAGCCCCCAAAAGGATGGAGGTGTAAGCCACCTGGCTTCCCACACTCGACCAGCACCCCAGAATCTATGGCATAAACTTGGGACCATGCTACCCACTAGCTATTCATTTATTGTCTCCAGAGGTCATAGGTCACACTGTTGACCTCTGGTTCCAGAGCAGGCTGGAGGCAGAAAGATTCCAGTCTCTTTCTTCCATAAGAACGTTTAATCCTCCCTAATGGTAATAAATTGAGCCTCTCTCCAAATTTATCCTCCAACCCTGAACTCAGCATGTCTGATATGTTAGGCCCTGGTCAACCTAGCCCATATAATTAAAAATCGACTTTCCATTTCTGATGCAGAGGCAAAAGCATGGCTTTGATTTGGCTTTTTTGCTGATATCTCTCTGTGCAGGAAATACGTTTCGCACTCACAATTCTTCTCTTCCATGCGGTGTTCTTCCTCATATTTTCTCCAGGAGACAAAGCAAAATCATCAGCAAGTTTAAATTGACTTTTAAGTCAGAAGATAGTGAATCCATTTCCAACCTCATACTGCTCACTGTGCAAATGCAAGCAGCTTATGCCCCTTCTCGGAAAACCCTGAATCCCAGCTTCCTCCACAGCTGCGAGAGTGATGACATCCACGCCACAGGGCTGTTGTAATAGTTAAAAACCCCAAAGGTTTTTTCAGTCACCTCTCTCAATGCCTGGTCCAAAGAAGATGCCAAACAAGCGTGAAGTCTTTTCTTTTCCTCAGGCTCTTCCACTCAGTGAAAACTTCGAGAGGGGAGAAGTATAACCTGAAATTAAGGTCTTAAGACCATCTAAATCTTTATTCAGATATTCCTGTATTTGATTTCCTTAGTAAGTGATAAATTGATTTTTTTTCATGGGGGCTTCATTACATAGGCATGATTGATTAATTCACCAGCTATTGGTGATTTTTAAAACCATCTTAAATTTTACATGTAAGGATTTTTCGGTCTAGGATATAACTGTCAGGTGGCAGTAGCTGGCTGTAAAGTAGGCCGGCTGTACCACGCATTTTAAGTGTTCTCCCAAACAACCAAATGGGAAAATGATATTGTGATTGCCCAGCCCTCTGGCTAAGAGCTGACACATGCCCACGGCAAAGTGCTATTTCAGAGAGAGGCCGTGCATGGGGTGGTCTTTGTTCCCCCTCCGTCCCCACAGCCACCCACCCCAAAGCTGTTCTACTTCCCCCCAACCTCAAATCAAGGGCTCCTGGTTCGGTTGTCCCCTCAAAAATGACAGGAAGAAGTCTTCCTCTCTTTCCCTTTTGTTTTCACTGCTGTAGATCAAAGCAACTACATTGTTTATTTCCTGGTAATAAGTAAGAAGGTAGTGAGAGAATCACATATGTCTTAAAGAAAATAAACACCATAAGTTTTGAAATGATAACAGACATAAAAGGCTGAAATCTTTGAAAATGTCCACAATCAACTGAAGGGCCATGTCGAAGGTTTCCGTCTCCTCGTTGAACAGAATTAACTCAAGCATGGCAATAATTCAAACAAACAAAAAGATTTCTTATCTGATCTTAATTTTTTTAATTATCAACTTCATAATACCGTTTCCTAGTATTTCATTGCTTATATGCAATGTCTTAGTTGCAATAAAGGTACAATAAGCTACAGAGCTGAGCTGGCCAACTAATCAGTCCTTCATAATATTGTCTCAGTGTAAAAAACGTTCTCATTGAGAGAATAGTGGTATGAAATTTTGGAACAGAGCCTAGCTGAACGTTTGGAAATACTTATATTGACTAGTGTTTCTGTGGGGAAAAGTGGAATTCACTGCTGATATCTACAGCCCCTTTTCCTCCGTTAGCGTGACAGCAGCCCTGGGAACGGCGCTGCCCACCACAAACATAGTAAGAGCCGCGTACGCCACTTTAAATTTTCTCATAGCCACGTTGTAAAAAGAAAAATAAACGAGTTGTAATAATATTTTTGTTTAACCCAATGTATTTAAAATATTATTATTATTTTAACACGCGATCAATATTTTTTAAATTACTAGTGACATAGAACTTTGGGAGTTTTTCTGTGTTTGTCTGCACCAAGTCTTCAAACCTGGTATGCATTCTGCTCACATCTCCACCTACACCAGCGGCTTATCAAGCGCCAGTGGACACATGTAAGGAGTGGCTACCACACTGGACAGCACAGCGCTAGAAACCTTTGCCTCTTCTCTGTGCTATGTTATCTATCAGTTTTTTTCTTAATCTTGTGCTTAACTGCACCGTAGGACATTCAGAAGATAAAAGATAGTCTGAATATTGGGTCATACATTTATTTTTCTACACATACTTGGGGGGAAATGTGACACACTTAAATAGCCAAATGCCCAAACATAATTTTTACCAATGACTAGAAGAACAAGTCCAAGTTGTATTTTAGAAAATAATGGAGTGTATCCCTGGCTGGTGTGGCTCAGTAGATTGAGAGGTGACCTGTGAACCTAAAGGTCACAGGTTCCATTCCCAGTCAGGACACATGCCTGGGTTGTGGGCCAGGTCCCCAGCTGGGGGCTCGCAAGAGGCAACTGATCGATGTATCTCTCATACATCGATGCTTCTCTCCCTTTTCCTCCCTCCCTCCCCCTCTCTCTAAAGAAAAATAAAATAAAATAATGGGGTGTATTTCCACTTATGTCATCTATTTCAACACACTGTGGTGTGTGGCTCTCGAAATCGTAACGATTCCTCTGCAGGGCACCACGATGACAGGTGCATATTTAAATCTGCTAAGGGTGGAAATGTGGGAAAAAATAGAATGAGAATCATGGAATTTTGTAGCTTTAAAGTTTCCTAGAGGATATCATCGCCAGCCCTTTTATTTTATAGTTGAATAAACCGAGGCCTGGAGTAGTGAGAAAACTTGCCAACGGCCACAGAACTTATTAGGAACACAGAAAAATAGAAACTAGTTTCTTGACTCCAAGTTCAGACTTATTTTATTTGGTGAATAATGAGAATCGATTTAGTTATTGGTCACAGACTTTAGATGATTACCAAATCCATGTTACTAATCCATACTATATCAGTGGAAGATTATTTGTCCATTATATTCAGAATTTTTAAAAAATAAAATTTAGCCCCTCAGAAATCATAATATAAAGATGTGAAATGGTATAAAAGAGCATTCCCAGAAGAATATGAAATAAATATTTATAAATGAAAGGTTAATAAACTCATGATTTAAAGAAGCAAGGTGGATTTAAGGCCTGTCCTGATTATAACAAGACGTGGTCCCTGCCAATGCTGCTTCTCTTATCCACATGGGCAGTTTAAAGGCAGTGCCTGTGATGAAAAGTGGAAAAACCTGACAAGGCAAAGGCATAGTATTCTCTTTAAAATGCACTTGCACAAAAGTTAAATATTAGAAGAGCCACAGAGGAAGCCATGGCTCTGTGGCGTTGGGATGAAACATGCATCCCTGTTTCAGCCACCTTCACTTCATCAAGGGGCAGTCTGCCCTCTCTAGTCTGGGAAAAAAAGCACATAATTTTAACACAGACAATTCTTCAAATAGTCTTTTAGATAAATGGAAAAAAATGTCACTGTCTTTCTCTTTTTGTTCACATCAATTCGTTACCTGTGAATTTTTCCGCCGAAGGCGAAATGAATTGGACCAGCAGGTCTCAAAGTAGGGACCAATGAACGCTCAGTCCTCTAAGACAATCCGGGGGAAAAGAGGGTCCGCACACTTAGAAGTCTGCGAAACTGTGCTCTCGGGGTCTCTGCCGCGAGCCCCACCGCACACGTGAGCATAATAAAGGCTCTGAGAAGTTCTGTGGTACAGAAAAATCTCTGCCCCTTTGTTCTAGCCATATTTACCCAAATTATTTGATCACAGAGATTTCTTTTCTTCTTCAGCATCTATAAACATCTCATGGACCTAGATTCCTGTGGTACACGCTTTAGGAAGTGCCAATGTTGTGTCTTTCTTTCTTCAGTTTTGGGCAAAGGTAGAAGCCACTGCAGTGTGCCAGACCAGAAGTACTGGTACATGGACGGCGGTGAGGGATATTTCCACCAATATCTGTGCCCGCAGCCCCTTGAACTTCACTTAGAGACCAAGTGTGGTAGGACACAGCCAGGTCATCAGGTCATTCTCAGAGCAGAAAATATGATGCTGAATATGTGACACCATCACCTTGGTAATCCCAAGAGCGGTAGCTCCATCAACAACTCCTTGCTCCTTCCCTCATGAAAACCTTGCTCCCCTCAGACAGTCCACCAACTACGAAGAAGAAGCACAGCAACTTTTATTCATCAATAGAAATGGGTTTCTCCCACAATTAGAAAGCATAATGCTAAGATTCCTTCCAATTATTCTCCACGGCCATGTGGCATCCCAGAGTGAAAAGCAGAGAGTGTGTGACTGTCTTGTCATCCAGGTTCTGCAGCAGAGGAAACAGTTTTGTGTTTCGTGAATGGCTCTCTTTTTCTCCGTTTACCACATCTTTCCTGCTGCCTGGAATCTCTCCCACCCTACTTACCTTGGGCAAATTCCATCATGTTAGGTGGCCTTGTGATTTTCACAGCCCCAGCTAGCCCCGTCCAATGAGAAGTCCCAGTGTCACATCTGACCCAGGGCTCTCCCAGCTCCTCAGCCTCAGTCAAGCTGCAGCGCCAGGAGGTCAGGTTGGAGACAGGCTCTTTCCCTGCCAGATCCCCATCGCTGGGGTCAGAGAAGAGAAAGATGGACAAAGCACGCGTCTCCTTTCTCACTGGTCCTGGTGTCCCTTGCCCACCAGCACTGTTGGATGCATCCAGGTCTCACATATGCACTAAGGGGGAGCTTTCCAGGCATTCAACGAGGGTCCGCCAATTGCAGTTTGCTGCTGAGACGCCCACTGCAGCTCAGCCCCTTCCAGCCTTTGCGTGTAGATCCCCTCATCCAGGGTTCTTGCTTTCTGGATTCCCCTCATCCAGAAAACATCCCTCTTGTAGAGATTACAGGCATGGAGGCCTGTGACCAGGCTCTCTTCTGAAGTGCACCGTTGACCCGTGAGAAAATCACACTTTTAAGGGGTTTATAATTTGTCGGGGTAATGCTAGCTGCTATAACAGACAAACCTGAATTTTTCAGGGGTATAACCCAGTAGACATTGATTCCTCTTTTGAGTAAAGTCCAAAGAGGTGTCCTTGGCCTTCTGACATTGGTGGCCTTCTGACATTGCAGCTCCTTCTACCCGATGGCTTTGCCCTCCTCTACAGCCCTGGAATTCTCAGCATTCCGCCTCTGTGAAAAGAGAGTGCAGAAGGCTGCATGGGAGGTTTTCATAGGCTAGGTCTGCAAGTAGCCTATAACGCCTTCCTCACAGTCCATTGACAGACCTCGGTCACATGCTCACATCTAGCTGCCAGGCAGGCTGGAAATCATAGTCTAGCCATGTGCCTGGGGGGCGGGAGGAAGGAAATGGGTTTTAGGGGATATATTACAGTCTCTGCCACAGAGCTATTCCACTCTCCCATTAACTTTTACCACCTTACATGACATCACTCAAGAGGGTCCCTGGGTTCCTCTCAGCCCCTATTATAAAGCAGCAGCCTATTTCCCCCTTGATAATCAGGATGAATCCCGCAGCACAGGGACATTTTTTTCCCTGTTGACCCAGTAGCATGAGGAGCCCAATATCCAGGTGACAGTCTCAACATGCAATTAAATGACTGACTATTAAGTCCTCTAGTGGGGGAAGTTTTCATCTGCGTCATGAGATTTTTAAATCAGCAAAGCTCAAATCTGGGGGACCGGGAAATGAAATATTTACAAGTGAAATTTAGATGTAATAACGAGAGCTACCATCCTATCCCAAGAACTTTGTTTATGGAGAAATCACACCACACGTTTACTCACTAGATCAGAGCTTCCTGTAGGACAATAACCCAGTTTCACAATGGCGTCTCCCCACTGTCGTTATAACCGAGTTTTTAGTAGGCCCAGCCACTCTTCTTTAAGTCCAGCTGCTTCAAGGTAATAGGGCACATAGTAAAAACAAGAAAGCCCAAGGTCGTTCACCCAGGGCTTTGCTCGTTTTTTTCCCCTGTGAAAAAGGTTTCTTATTCATAGCAATGTTGCGTGGATTGCTGTGACAGCGCATGGTGCAATGTAAACCCGTGGCTGGTAGTGGCAACAGAATCACGGCATGCAGGGAAAGCAACTCTGTGTCCAGGAGGGATGAGATCTGACAGAACTGACCTGCAGCCAAGTTGCTGCTTGGTCCTCACTACAGAACAGCGAGAAGTTCTTTGGATTTTGTAGACAGTGTATCACTATCTACATGATGCCCCAATTCATTCTCTGCTTAAGCTGTGAGGCTTTGAAGACAATGTCCCAGGCAACCATAGACTCCTTAATCCTAAGCCACATATAAGGCAATGCAATTTTACTACCCTTACTGAGAAAATAACCACGGTGCGTGTCCCCAGAACTATGGACCCACTGGGCCTACGGAGAAGTAGCCTTGACCCAAAATTCCATACTCCTTTGTACTTCCAGATGCCTCCATTATGAACAGTGTGCCTGGGCCCCAGGATTTTCCTCAGCTCAGAGCCACTGTCCATGTGCCCACCCAGCTCGGTCACCGAGTATAAAGTTGGAATAGACAAACCCAGGAACTGAATGCCTGCATTAGCTCCCTGACTCCTGGAATGCAAGCACTGTAACAGAAAGAGTCGAGTGGAAGTTAATGGCAATCCCTCTCTCTAGCAACATAGACCAAGAGTGATACCATACCAGTGGACTCTCATAGATATGCCACCATCAAATTGTGAAGAATTTGGGGTCTCTCCCACCCCTTATAGAAATCCAGCAGCTCAGCTAAATGACTACAAGTGCCCTTGGGAAGGCTGGGTTCAAAAAGGATCAGATCTCAAGATTCTAAACCTGTTCCCCATTCACAGTGAGTAGGTCTAGGAATTGCCTGAAGTCTTAGAATTTGCCTAGTGGCTGGATCGCTATATGGAGTGACTCTGCTTTGCCAAATCTGGAGCTTTTCAGGCTCCACAGATCACGGAGGATCTTAGTAGATTACCTACTTCAGTCCTAAGACTTCTGTGATCCGTTCGTCACCACCAAAGCTTTCTGCAGGTCACCCTTCTTGGATCACCACTTTGGCCAGGGTATCATCTGCCGTGATGCCGGCTGGCCGTCTCTAGTCACTACAGCGACTAAGAAGCCCATTTCAGAGGTAGCACCAGCCCACAAAGAATGACTCTTTGGCACTGGACACATGCCCAATCTGTAATTGTGTTCCTCCCTTCCTGGTATAACACCCTAAGAATCCATTCTAAATCATTTTCTTCAAATATCTTGCCATTGTTTTCATGAGAGAGCCTTCTTCTCCTGGGTCTGACTTTGCGACTGGCCCCGTGGAGCCTGCTGAGGTCTAGAGGCAGTGGGTGGTACAGTGGGGGACATGAGCCCCTTGCAAAGTGACTGCCCCCACTTGGTGTTACTAGGCAGTCTTCAAGCAAGACTGTGGCAGATTCCACAGACGGAGGCGCTGCTTTTTCCACCCAGGGAGGCACAGGGAGAGAATGAGCTTTGGAGCTACTCAGGTCATCTGAGTCCTCAGTGTCTCAGAAGATTAGGGTGAAAATAGCTCTTTCAGTTTCCACTGGCAGCTCTCGCCTCCGTAGGACTCAGCTCTGAATCCCTAAGCAGACAACACCAAATGGCAGCGTCGTCCTGTGCTCAGGACTGTCCTTCCCGTGTGATGGCTGGGGCTTCATGGCGGGTTCAGGCTTGTCTGCTTGACACTTCCCTCCCTGAAGACAATCTCCATCCTCAGAGGCATCACAGTGTCTCCCGCTCACAGACTCTGGGCAGGCTGACCCCAAACGTCTGCCAGGCACATCTTGACCCACTGGACTCCCAGAGGCAAACGCAGCTCACACATAAACCTGGGACCCTGCTCCATATCTTTCAAACAAACCAGTATCTCATCCACTCTGTTCAATGTAATCAAAGGCATTGCATGAAAACGTGCAGAGGAAATGTTTGCCTCAGATTTCACTTGCAGGGCTGGCACCAAGCCAATACATATCACTTTTAAAGGAAAGTTCACGATGTGACTTGGATACAGTTTTAAAGTTCGTTTCTTTTTATGACAGTTTCAGACTGATTTTGTGCAGACTTGTTTTTATGATCAAATCAAACTGAGTGCTGGATTACCTGCCAGAGAAGTTAAATGCGTCGCAGTGACTTAGTGTTGGTGACGTGTTCGTATATTTTTTAAATTTTAGTTATCATGGGGATTTTGCTTGTTTTTCCTAACTGAATTAAGCCAGATTTGGGTATAAGAAGGATGAAGACTCCCTAACCCTGCTGAAACTGAGTTGCAGAGATAAGGTGGACAACAAGATAAGGTGTGGCTTCAGCTCCCACCCCCTGCACAACTTGTGAAGGGCAGGAAGGCCAGCCCTGCCAGATGCAGATGGAAGGGGTCAGAGTGAGCACTTTGAGATGAGAGTACTAAAGGGTTCTGTCCTGGCCAAGTCCCCGCCCTCCTTTGTAACTGTGGAGGGTGAGGAGAGTGAGGTTGCTAGCTTCCAGTCTTAATCAAGAGAGACTTCAGCATGAAGGGGACACTCGTGGGGCCCCCCAGAGACCTGTGAGATGGCACCCTGCTGTTGGGAAGGGAGACAGGGCTTGCTCCTGACTCACTTGGAGGGGGAGGGGGGCTGTGGAATGGGGTCTGAGAGCGGGGCTGACCATGATTCAGGTGAAGGGCCAGGGTGTCCTGTCTCATGGGATGGCCGGAGTTTGTCAGGACATGGACGTGTGAGTGTTTGCGATGATGTGTGTGGGCCAAATGGGAAAGAAATGGCAGGGGTCACCTCGGGGCCTGTAGGGCAGGGCTGCCTAGAGGAGCAAGGTGACCTCCGAGGAAAGAATGTCAGTGTCCAGGTGCTACAGAGGGAGTCCCCTTAGGCCACCCTGGAAAGAGCCACATGTGCCTGGGGTAAGGGAACTGTAGAAGAGGAGCCCATCAAAGTGCCCCAGGAGAGGAAAGTCCATTTTAGTCTTATACCCGAGCCACCAGGAAATAGCAGCTTGAACAATTTGACAGGCCAAGAAGGAATAAAGAACTGTCCCATTACCTTCCCCTTCCCCTTCCTCCCACTAAAAACGTCACATTCACAAGGGCATGAAGTTAAGCTAATGATTTGGGAGCTATGGGCTGGGAGAGATGGAGCGAAATCCCTTTCCAGCAGGAAGCAAGGTCAGGCTGCGGGGCAGGATGGGGGTGGGGGTGGGGGGTAGTTCCACTGAGTCAGCCTTGTTTTGATCACTGGTGTGTATGACACAGTCTCACTACGGCTTGGAGACGGTGGCCCAGCTAGGAACTGAGGAAGGCCAGCCACCGCACAGGCCCCGGGAACAAGTAAATATTGCTTCCGCTGAATGAAATGTCACCAGACAGCAGGAGAAAATTTACATTCTGAGTTTGATCCTTTCCCCCGTTGCAGTTATAAATGGACCACCACACACTTTGTCTTTCTTCTTCCTCTCTTCCCGTCTCTCCCTTTTCCTTCCTCTCTCCCATCTTCCTTATGGCTCTTTCCCAGGATTAATATGAACTAGTACCATCCTACCTCCGTGAGTTCCTGAACCTGCATGCCCCTGCTCACAGAATTAGAAGGGCTAGTGGTGAGCAGGGGACCCTATGGGGTTTTATTTTTTAAGTTGAGTGGTTGTTTAACCTATCACAGTGACAGAAGGTTGAGACAAATACAATCCTTTTTATTATTTATATCATGGATGGATTGTCTATTTATTTATTTAACAATGATTTACTATCATCATGAATTTTTACCTTCAAGAAATGTTCTTAAGCCTAAGCAAAGCACCCTGTTGTCTGCAGAGCCAGCTCTCTAAAGCATGTCTTTCATCCTCCTCCTCAACCTGCAAAGGTGCACAAAAGCTTCCCGAGACTAATAGGATGAGATTCTAACGCTACTGAGCATATGCCACAATTTCCAGAACAACCCTCCTGAATCTAAGGTTATCTTAATATCTTTTTAATGGACTACAAAATAGGGATGTGTGGGAGGCACCATAGAGCAGCATATGCTTTACTATTTATCTCATTTTTTCACTAAGGAATAGAAATTTGTTCTCTCCATTTCCTACCCTTTGTACCCCATTTCTCAGGAAAATCAACTAAAAATGTAAAAAAAAAATAAAAATAAAAAAATTAAACTAGCCCTTACAATAGAAAAAAAAATAACTTAATAGGGAGGATAATCCAAAATTCCACCCTGCCTGTGTTTCTTTTTCGAAAGAGGTGGGTGGTCAGGGACAGAGCCTCCTCTGTCCCCGCGCGTACAGAGGAACCTAAGTGCAGAGTCTGCGGAAGTCCCAGTTGCCTGGTCTTTCTCCAGGGAGCCCCTGGCTGGCTGTCCCTAGGCCCCACACGATGCCAGAAGCCACAGAGCAAGGGCAACACGGGCATCTGGCTTTCAAGAAGATGTGAGGGGCAAAAATTATTTTGGCAATAAAACAACTCAGATTTATTATTGAATAGAATGCAAAATATGTATAAGTGTTTAAAATAAAATTGAAGGCTTCAGTAATTTCACATATTGGGTCCTTTACTTGGGACAGCGCTGCAGATAAGGTTGAATATCAGGTAGTCGTAGTATCTGAAAAGCCATTAAGAAAAGTCACCAATTCGTCAGACTTTCACCAAAATATATACATATAATAAAAATAGCTACCAGCTATCTACGTATTCTGTATGCCCTGTCATTCATTCTGCCCTGAGATCCCAATATGATCATCTTCAATTTAAGGTGAAAAGGCTAAAACTTTAAAAAGTTGTGGAACCTGTCCAAAGTTACCCAAGTAAATAAAATTTTCAGTCTATACCTGGCTGATTGCAAAGCCCATTCCTTTAGCCAAAATGTTCCAGCTACTTCCATCTAGAGGCACATTGGTTGCCCATCCCCACACTGACTGGAGAAGGTTGTCTTGGACAAAAAAGCATCCTGGGATGCTGTGGCAGGTGGCTGGATGTGTCAGAGGGCAGATGCAGTAACCATGTCTTGTCAAACAGCTATGGGCCAGAGCCCCTTCCCTGTAGTTATAAGCAGTGGGAACTGCCATGCATGCAGACAGCGCTCTGGCTGAGCTATGAGAAGTAGCAATGCATTCTATTTTTAAAAAGTTTTCATGAAAACAAGTATTTTTCAGTTGGTGGGAGCATTTCAAGATATGGAAAATTTCAAAGCACTTGCAGAATTTATGACCCAAGTTTCATGATGACCCCTATCTTGTTCTTAGGAGTTCTTCAGATTTAGAGTGTGGCTGACTCCAGTTGCATTAGCCAAATTCAGGATCCTGTCAAAGCGGCCTGCGCCCCCATGCAGACATAACCAGAGCAGACAGACATAACCAGAAAAGAGCTGAGAGGGTTACTTGCTAAAATCTTACTCTAGAGATTTTTCCATACGGTCCAGTGTAGTTTAGGTTTTTAAAAACTAAAAATCTATCATACATAAACAAAGGTAGCGAGCCAACATGAGGAAATTGTTTTAAAAGTTTATATTAATTATGTATGTTATATTTCTCCTTTTAAGCAATTACATGATTCATTTTGGTCTAGGAGGCTTTCTTCCTAACAATATTAAAACAAGAAAAAGATGTATTGGCATGAACATGATACTATTTAACTGTTCAAATTAAAAGCAGACCTCAAAGCAGTCTTTCAAAGCAAGTATTTGAAATAAGTTTTCTGTGAATGAAAGCTGGTTAATGCCTTGAGAGAAAAAAAATACCTCTTTGTCCTTTTCCGACTCATATCCAGCTACTCTGGTCCAAGGTATGCCTTGCTAATCATACATATTTTATTTTTTTTCCAACTTACTAGGCACCTTAATTTTTAAAAAGAATCCGTGCTAAAGTACTTACTCAACACGATGAAAGTTCCCTGCTTGTGCAATTTCTGTTTCATGACAGCCTTGCTTTTATATAGTTCTTTTCATCTCTTTACTTTAAGGACTTTTTTTAGACTATAATTATTCTTGAGACTCTGGGTTAACACAACCATTAAATCTTACATAGGTAGATGATAAATTGGAGGCCAGCAAGTTGTACTGATCTTTTTAAGTTCTTCTCATTTGAATGCAATCACCATGAAGTAACCTGAAGAAATATCTGCATTCCAGAAACAAAACACATAGACACAATTACATTGCCCCCGAAGTCTAGACTTATGAACTGTGTCTTGAAAATAATTCATTTCTCTTAGCCTCAGCAGTTTGGGAAAAATTTTTAAATAGGGTGTGTCATAGTTACAAATTTCACATTTGGTGGCTTTAATTATTTCAAAAAGATCTTAGTCTTCTCTACCTCTCCAATGGAAAAGCATTAATTTGCGATTCCCTTAAAATAAAGGTAACATGGAATGCAAATGATTTTTTTCTATAAATAAAAATCCTGAAGTAAGATTCTTTTCATTTCCATTTTCAAAAATGACAATTCAGAACCTTATCAAAAATTCCAGAGCAAGCAAAATAAATATTGTACCCAATTCCCTCTTTTTCCATACAGCTGAGTCTGCATTAAATAGATATTTCAGTCCATACCCTTTCAAAAAAATTTTCTGGGAAAAAAAAATCTGCATTTGGGGACTGTTAATGCTGATCCTTTGCATCTTAATTAATGGTTGCCCATGACCTGAGGCACCAAGTATTGCATTTCTGGCATTATTTGTAGTTGGCTGAGATTCCATTAATTGAAAAATTTTGCTGTTGCTAAAGAAAATGTGAAATGGAGTATTTATAACCATGGAACCTGATTTTTATTTACAGTCATCTGAAAGAAATTCTACCTCAATGACAAAGGTGCAGCATCTTCCCAAATCAGGATGTCAGAAACACTTGACTCTCAAAGGTTATTTTAAGGCATGTGTATATGTACATATATATTTTTTCTTCACATGGAGAAAAATGCTAATTTTACAGAAATGTTCTGTATGGTGGGAAAAATAAAGTTACATTAAAATGCATTAATCGAAGATGGCAGCGTAGGCAGACACAGCTCACCTCTTCACACAACCACATCAAAATTTCAACTAAAATGTAGAATAATCATCACTCAGGACCATCAGAAATTGAGTTGAATGAAAGTCTGACAACTACAAAATTAAATAAACCACATCCATCCAGACTGGTAGGAGTGACCCAGACGCAGAATGCAGAACAGGATGGTCCCTCACTCATGTGTGGTGAATAAAAATCAGAAGGGTTATCTGGGGAGCGAGGAGTCCCAGCCACATTCCAGGACCTCCATCCCAGGGTTCTAGTGCCAGGAAGATAAGTCCCCACAACTTCTGACTGCAAAAACCAGCGAGGATTGAGTTGGTGGAAGAAACTTCTGGAACCCCAAGCAGTTCCCCTTAAAGAACCCACACATGGACTCACCTACTCAGACTCATTCCCTCTGAGCTCCAGCACCAGGTAGCACCTTGAAAGGTACCAGTAATATACAGGGAGAAACTGAAGTGTCTGGCATCAAGGCAAGCAGAGGCCATTATCCCTTTTCTCAGCTCTCCCTCCTCCACAATTGGCAAGCTGGTGCCATATCTGAGACTCCATCAACCTGGCTAACACTGTTTGACCCAACTTGGAGATCCCCAGAGACTCTACCCCACCCCAAGCTGCTTTTCCATATGAATGGCTGGTCTTGGCTCATGCTTCACAACTTCCTAAATCCTCTCAAATGAGCAACAGCTGGCCTCAGTGAGGCCCAGGCCCTGCACTAGCAGCAGCCAGCCTAGACGCACAGCTTAGCTTGGCCCAGGAATCTCCTAGCCCCGCACAAGTAGCAGCCATCTCAAATTGCTTTATAACTCAGGCAGGGTGCCCTGGGAAAAACACAGGTGGGATTTGATCTTGGCCTGCACCACCCAGGAAACCCCAGGGCCAGCGCACCCAGTAGACATCTACAGACCATGTTGGAGCACCACCACCCTGCCTCTGCAGAGCTGGTCCTCCATGGATGGTAGAGGTTGGTGGTAAGTGGTCACAGCCACTTATTGCAGCTGATGGACCTAGGTAAATCCCTCTCATTGATCTGCCAATAGCAATCAAGGCTCAACTACAAGAGGAGGGTGTATTCAGCCCACATGAAGGGTACACATCACACACTCAGCCTGAGTGATAGGGGAGGCTGGGTCACTGGACTCTATAGGACACCTACTACATTAGCCACACTACCAAGATATGGAGTCAAAGCAGCTCTGCCTAATACATAGGAACACACACAGGGAGGCTGCCAAAATGAGGACACAAAGAAGCATGGCCCAAATGAAAGAACAGATCAAAACTCCACAAAAAAGCTAAACAAAATGGACATTAGCAATCTATCAGATACAAAGTTCAAAACACTGGTTATAAAGATGCTCAGAGAACTTAGTGAGGACTTCAACAGCATAAAAAAGATCCAGTCAGAAACAAAGGATACACTAATTGAAATAAAGAACAATTTACAAGGAAACATAGTACAGTGGATGAAGCGGCAAATGAAATCAATGATTTGGAACATAAGGGAGCAAAAAACAACCAGTCAGAAAACAAGAAGAAAAAAGAATCCAAAAAAATGAAGATAGTATAAGCAGCCTCTGGGACAACTTCAAGAGGTACAATATTCGCATTGTAGGAGTGCCAGAAGGAAAAGAGAAAGAGCAAGAAATTGGAAATCTATTTGAAAAAATAATGAAAGAAACCTTCCCTAATTTGGTGAAGGAAATAGACATGCAAGTCCAGGAAGCACAGTGAGTCCCAAACAAGATGGCTGCAAAGAAGCCTGCTCCAAGACACATCATAATTAAAATGCCAAAGGTTAAAGATAAAGACAAAATCTTAAAAGCAGCAAGAGAAAAGAAGTTAGTTACCTATAAGGGAGTTCCCATAAGACTTTCAGCTGATTTCTCAAAAAAAAATTGCAGGCTAGAAGGGACTGGCAAAAAGTATTCAAAGTCATGAAAAGCAGGGACCTACAGCCAAGATTGCTCTATCCAGCAAAGCTATCATTTAGAATGGAAGGGCAGATAAAAAGCTTCCCAAACAAGAAAAAAACTAAAGGAGTTCATCATCACCAAACCATTACTATATGAAATGTTAGAGGGACTTATTTAAGAAAGAGAAGATCAAAACTGTGAACAATAAAATGGCAAAAAAATACATACCTATCAACAATTAAATCTAAAAAAAACAAATTAAGCAAACAAGAACAACAGAAACAGAATCATGGATACAGAGAGCATTTGATGGTTGCCAGATGGGAGGAGATTGTGGGGAATAGGCAAAGAGGTAAGGAGATTAAGAAGTACAAATAGGTAGTTACAGAGTAGCCATGGGAATGTAAAGTACAGTATAGAAAATGGAGTAGCCAAAGAACTTAGGGTATGACCCATGGCCTTGAACAATGGTGTGGGGATTGCCAGAGGGAGTGGGGGGTGCTCGGTGAAGGGTGCAAAGGGGGAATATCAGGACAACTGTAATAGCATAATCCATAAAATATAAGTTTTAAAAAATCCATTAATCAATTGCTAATCAAATAATAACTCCTAATTATCCAAATGGAACTATAGCTGTGTTTGACAGTAATTTATAGGACTAAATTATATTGTGGCTTAGTTTTAATATCCAGAGAAACTCATTTCATAATTGGTAGGTGTGCAAACATAGTGGCACTTCAGGTTCTTATTTTATTAGAAAAGATACTTTAGGAAATTCTCTTTCCCCTGCCAGCTGAAATTACAGAGCAAGTCAATGACATGCTTAAGTAGCAAACATGCCTATTTAAGGGGAGGTGTGATGTTTTCTTCTTTAAAGAAAAATAAAATGTAGAAGACAAAGGCTTTTCTGTTTATTGTTTTTCAAGTAGGCTTCCTTTTATGATATTTTGACTTACTGTCTTTTACTAAAGTTTACTGACCCAAAGACTACCGATCATTACAGGTGCTATGGTGCACTGTGCAAGATGCGCTCTTGGTAAACCATGATACCAAAAGCCACACTGGCTGATAGCTACTTCCTGCTTATATGATAATTATATGATAGTGTGGTACGTGTATTACATCAGGTATCATCGGATTCAACTGTGGTAACAAACCAGTGGAGGCTTACCTCAACTGTCTCAACTGGCCTGACCAGGCCCATCTGTGGAGTTTCAAACAGGATGGCCAAGGACGGCCTACTCCTAAGTCATTGTCATTTTCCAGACTTGTACAGTTTTTAGCTTCATAGAGGATTTGAGAATGTGGCAACCAGTTTCAACAGTACAGAAACGAATAGCTACAGGAACGATGAAGAGACTAATTTTCTTAATAATGGCAGTGATCATTGATGGGATATTTGCAATTTTCTATCTCCAACGGATTGTAAAATTATTTTGACACTTTCTCTTCTGATTTTTTTTCATAAAGCTAGTGAGATAACAAGGCAAATCCCAGAAAGATTTATTTCATTTCATTTTTCTAGCAGATTATCAACTGCTTTCCACTATCGATCTTTACTAACACAGGCAATTTGGGTTCACATTAATAGATGGGGGAAGTGGGGATTCTAAAAAGACAAACAGGGCCGAAAAGTCGGTAGCCTATTAAAATGAGAACTAACAACTCACTATCATCAAAATTTTTCATTTTGTACATATTATGTACATAATAGAAATACTCTTTCTATTAAAAAGTATATTCTGTAGCTTTAAATAGTCAAAAGGCCATACCCTGCCCTATTTATAAAGTAGCATCTGAACATTCTGATTAAAAATACTCCTTTTGTACATAATAGAAATACTCTTCCTATTAAAAAATATTTTTCTGTAGCTTTAAATAATCAAAAGGCCATATCCTGGCCTATTTAAAACGTAGCATCTGAACATTCTGATTTTCTACCACGGAGTAGATTAATAAATGAGCAGCACTTGGCTTGATGACTGTAGAACATGAAGGAACAATGCACAATTATTTTAAACAACTGCCAGTGGGCATGAGCTTTCCACGGGCTGTCCCTGCGCTCCGGTGCCCCGTTGCTCGTAATTACACGTGTGAGCTGGGACACCGCGGCTGCTAAGTTGGAAATTGAACTTCTTTGACAACGGCAGTAAAACTTGACAGAAGATGAATGTGACTTTTTTTATATCCCTTCTTCTTCTTTCACTTATTTAAACATGTATTAATTAACTTGTTCTGGTAAGTATTTAGTAAACATTGAACACGGACATTTCTTTAGTGGTATAATTAAAATTCCCTTTTAAAATGCTTTGCATGATATTTTATGTGCAATTTGATTCAAGTCAACAGAGGTTCTAATTAAAGTTTTTAAATGAAGGCAATCAAAATAGATAAAACATGCAGCAACCCACTCAGGCACATTGTCTTCCTGTCTAGTGTGAGTTTGATTTGATGGTCAGTTAACATCGGCCTGAATTAGTTACGATGGCCCCACCTTCACGGGCCCCCTTCTGCTTTCATCGGTCCCAGGGAATAAACGTCTCAATGGTGCTGTACCCCTTCAAGTTGTTATATAACATTTACTCTGTTACATTTCTTCTAAGTTATTATACCAGGATATTATAAGAAGGATCTATTTTTGGGTGCAAAATTCCCTGCAAATAAAGTGTTACATGGAACACATGGAATGAATGAAGCTATCCAAATAGTAAGTGGGGCTTTGATTTTTTTTCCCATCATAACTTAGTGGAAAGGGTTACATCTCCATAAATAGTACTCTGTATTTTGGTGAGAATAGCCATTGTAGCTTTTCAATATTAACCAACAAATGTCCAACTGGATCATTATCCATTTTGTCATATTTTATGTGTGTGCGCATGTGTGCATACTGGGAACAGTGAAGAGAGAATTCATTTTGTCTGTCATGCATTGATTGAAGTGAAAAATATTTTAAGGGAAGCTTAAACTCCCCATCCTTCAATTATTCATACTTTCTTCCTTTTAGTAAGACCGTAAACAACTCCAAAAAACAAAGCTTTAAATACAAGAATTGTTGGTCATTAATAAGTGATTTACTGGCTGTCAGGATCATTGATATCTCTGATGATATTTTTAATTAATGGGGATTAAAACAGATTCCTCCCAATCGATTTCTTCCCACCTGTGTGTTCTGTACCTGAGCTGGCCGGAGGTGGGAGCAGAAACTCATGCCCTGTGGCTCCCAACTGTAGAGTTGGGCCTGCTCTCTTGAGGTTGCAAGCACTTCTGCGTTTGTAAAAAGTAAAAGCAAAATAAAACATAACCTCAACTCCAGAGAGAGTCTGCCTAACGCTGGGGTTTACTTAGCAAGCTCGCTGGTCTCTCAAAATAAGCTACCTTTCCAGCCTGGCATGTTTTATTTTAGTAGTAAAGGTGATGCCTGGGTTTCCATCTAATGCTCCTTTGCTTCTTAATTTCTTCGGCGCTTGGAAGAGAAAGAGGAGCACTGTTTTTATCAGGTGCCTCCACAGAAGGAAATTGAAGCCCCTAGTACCAGGTCACCTGCCCACTTCCCAAGACTGCTAAGCATTTATGCCGGAACCCAAAGGCGCGAACGGGCTCGGTGCTTCCAACCACAGTGCCGTGCTGTCCTGGGCCTTAGCTCGCCCGCCCCGGTGTCACGCGTGAGACAGGAAAGCCCGGAGACGCGGAGCAGCCTGCCTGAGATAACGCAGGCAGTGAGAAAGAGTCAGACCTCAAACCAGCTCTTCCAAATGCCACTCTAGCAACATCGACAGTCGTTCTGCTTGCATTTCTTCTACATTTCCGTGCCTTCTCAAAGCAAACATTCAAAAGAACGGGACCTTTTCTTAATGACACAGGGCCGTCATTATAAATATTCATGCGCTGGGTCTCCTCCAGCGCTGTGCGGTATTGATACGTCCGCTCTTACGGTCATTAGTCATATCATCATTAATTCATGCGTTTAGTCGGTCTTGCATTCAGTCGCTCATGCATTCATCCACGCACTCACTTATTTTACAAGTGTTTATCTGGTGTCACTGTGTGCAGGCACAGTTCTTGGCATGGAAGCACAGCGCGCCGCCGCTCTGGGAGGCCAGCCCCAACTCGGTCCATTCTGTGCTTGGTTCTTCCGCCTGTCGCCTTCCAGCCACCCCCTCCCACTAGTGTCGGTACTCCAGCCTCCGGCTCTCCTTACCTCATCCCTCTAATTTGCTGAGGATTTAGAAACCTGATGATAAATTTGTTCAAATTTTGTCTGAAACGAGAGTAAATAAAACCTAGATGCTGTTTCCCTGAGCGAAATACAAATGAGGCAGTGAATGTCCTGGTTAAAAAGTAGCCTCTAGATTAGCTGGCTCTTATCCAAGCTCTGCCAACCACTTAGCTGTGCATCCTTGGGCAAAGCATGCAGTCCCTGGAAGTCTGCATTTCTCCTCTCAGAAGTGGACGCTGAGAATGATGGTCTGCATCTCAGGGGATTGTTGTTTAAGATTTCCATGTTTACGGAGCTTTTAGCCCATCACCTGGCACAGCAAACGTTTGCTATTCTCATTTTGCTTTTATGCGTTGTGACAACTGTTTACTTCTCAGAGACCTGTACTGTTGTTGGTTTTTAGGGAGTTGTGAGGACTCAGTTCTAAGGTCACAGTTATCTCGAGCACTTAACGTGGACAGCAGCAGGAACTGGGACTCCTCAGAGTGGGCTCAGAGTGAGAACTCTGGAGTCTGATGTCAGGGCTAGCATCTGGCTTCATCAAACACTCAGTACATGACCTTGGACAAGTTACTCTGCCTCTCTGAGCTCCAGTTTCTCATCGGCAGAAATTTTAAGAATACTCTCCACCTCCCAGGGTTGTCATGAGAACTAAGTGAAAACATGTTTGTGATGTGTTTAGCACAGGGCTAGTACTTGGTAAGTTCGGGGATGGAACGTAGCAAATTTAACCAGTATTATTATTTATGAGTTAAACTTCATGTCATTGATAAGAGGCTTAGACACTATATCAGCAAAAGTAAATACGGCACTACCCCTCCTAAGACTTTATATAAGTGTGAGCCTTTACAAATCATCTGTGGTGTGCCAAGTTTCACAGTGACTTAATGGTAAAGCTAGCCCTGTGATTCGTTTTGCAATTTAATGAAGCTGAATCTATTTGAACTCCTACTCACTAAGGTGCCCCTGTCTCCTGCGGTCCCAGAGCTCCCAGCCAGTACTCTCGGGCTGCCCTTTCATTGATCAATTGGAGGAAGAATAAACTCGTAGAAACCATTCACACGAATGTGCAAGTGGGTTTTAACATCTCACAGGCTTGTCCAAGCGTCTTTGTCCTAAGCGGCTGTGCATCCAAAAGAATTCACGTAGCTGCCAGAGGGCCTCACTTACAAGCAGGGAGTAATATGAAACCAAGTCTTTCATACGTTTCTGCAACATAGACATATAGCTTGTTACAGAAATGTTTAAAATTCATGCCATGAAGAGCTAATGTATAAAATGCTTTCTCTTCTCTTTTGGTCTTATGAGTAAATCTTTCGGGAAAAGACAGCAGCCACAAGCCCAAAGGCCCTCAGGAGCCAGACAGTGTGGATAAAGGAATGAAGGAAGCAGTTTAAGAAAACTACAGTGAAAGTGAAATGGCAAATGGGAACGAGTGGCAATTAAACACAAGGGAGGGGGCAGTGTCGATAAGATCAGTAGGGGGAGGGCTCCCTCCACTCCAGGAATACAAATTTGCCAGATCTTCTGAGTTAATCCAGAAAGCGGCATGTAATGATCTTGCAAAATTAGCAACTGGTTTCAGTTTTTGGATCTACTAGGCAAAACAAGAAATGCACAAGAGGCAAACTGGCTTTAGAATGGCCCGTGTGTGTCGTCTCCTAAGACGTTTTTGACAGGCTAGGGAGTTGTGGCCAACTTAACAGCTAACACCTCACATGCATCTGTTCATCTTGTTCTCAGCCAACCCCTGAGGTAGGCACTATCAGCATCCTCCCATTTCGTAGATAAAGAAATTGAACTGCATATCTGCCCCCTATTGACCAGCCGGGGTTGGGCGGGGTTGAGTTTCTATCCCCAGCTCATGGAGGGCCAGAGTCTGTTCTTAACTGTATACCTCGTCTCCCGATAAAATAGTTTAGACTCTTCACCTCGTATGGAAAGAGAACTTTGTCTATATGGTCTGGTTCAAGTTTTGGGGGTTTTTTTGTCCCAAGTGGGTATTTCAAATCAACAAATAATATTCCTTGAGCTTCAGCTACACATAAAACACCATTTTAGGTGTTTTAACACATTTGACTTTGTCTTCATTAATTCAGTGTGTGGAATACGATTTTAGAACGAGGGCAATACTGTTGAATAGCTTCATTTGGAAATCCATCAGTTTGCAAACAGATTCACAAATTATCCACAAATATAAACATTTACCAAAAAAATCAGGCCCCACTTGATGGCTGATGCCATAATGACTCACTGGCACCAGAAAATGCGACATGATGAGAGATGCCAAAGCTGTTTGACACATTTCAGTGGAGTTCATTACACACACGGAATGGAACCAATTTTACTCAACAGTGACTTTGACATTTACAGAAAAATGAAATGGAGGCTTAGCAATGAAGACTTCATGGGAAATCTCTACCAAAAATTGTAAATTAATTCTATCCTTATGTCACCACTTCCAGAAGATCAGCCCTGTTCTGGAGACTTATTTTTACTTACACCAGGTGGCAACCTATTCAAAACCAAGTTTCTTCGGTGATCAGAAAATTGATCTTGAACTCACTTAATTGCCTGTAACATTCTTCTTTCATAGGAACATACATATTATTAAAGGCTTACTTGTAGATAGAAGTGTCCTTTTGGCATCACTGTCTAATTCATCCTGATATCACAGTTCCGTTTCTCTAATTTGCTAGGTCGTAAGGGAGTAAATACCCGCCTCGCCGCATCGCACCCAAAGGCCGTGCGGGACTGGAGAGATTTCAGGCTCAGAGTTGGAATCCAATAGGGTCTAGAGAAATCTTAAATAGTTGTAAATAGCAGGCTGTTTTTTATATCACTAATGAGATAATATGAGGAAAAATACCAAAGCTTAATTTAGGACTTACAAGACATATGCTAAAAGCATTGCTAATGGATTATGCCAATGATTTGGAATGACTTATGTGTAGGCAGTTTTTTCAGAAATGTTTTCTGTAGGCAGCGTCATGCAAAATACTGTGCGATAGCATTGACAAACAACATTATTTTTTTTTTAAGATTTTATTTTTATTTATTATTAGAGAGAGGGGAAGGAAGGAGACAGAGAAGGAGAGAAACAGCAATGTGTGGTTGCTTCTCACATGGCCCTCACGGGGACCTGGCCTGCAACCTAGGCATGTGCCCCGACTGGGAATCAAACTGGGACCGCTTGGTTCCCAGCCCACGCTCAATCCACTGAGCTACACCAGCCAGGGCAACATTATTTTTTGAAGAAATAATTTCATAGCAGATTTTTAAACATTCTCTATGGTAAATGGTTAAACTACATGAGTAACATTGCTTTACTGAATGTTTAGTGTTCTTTCAATGCCAGAGCTAAGGCTCTGCATACCAAAGAATGAATGTGCCTGGTTTAACTCGTGAGCCCAGATAGCACTATAGCAATATTGCGCTGATTAGAACTAATCAAGAACATCAGAACAAATACACGCTAAGTCTGAATTCTACAACTTTAAAGTAATTATAGCTTTTGAATCTAATATTGACTTATTTGTTTGTCTGTAAATAATATAATAGAATCAGTATCTCAAAACCATATAATACAGTGACTCATTCAGACTGTTACCAAACATATGTCGCTAGAGAAGCAATTCAATCAATAGAGAAGTTTTCCAATTAGCATATTAATTATTTGCAAATAAAAGGTGATTCCAAAGTACTTTAGGTAACTTGAAGATGTTGTAGTTTATCTTCTCATTTTACTTATCTCTGTGAAATATTTTTGCATTATTATTTTCCAAAAATCTAGGGAAAAAGGTTTTGCTTATCAAAGGAAGACTTCAGTCCAGCTTCTGCATTAATTATAACATATTCTAAATAGGTAGGACCTGAATTAATCCAGTCCAGGCTCCCCCTAAATGGAATGTATTAAATAAAAGTTGGATTTCACTATATACTTTTTTTGAATATTAAAATAATACCATGTGCACTATGTAATAAACACTGTAGAAGGAATAAAATTAGGAATATAATTTGTTAGGGATTTGCTATTTATGTTTTCAGAAATATTCTAATTTAGTGCGATCATGCTGAATAAAGAAGGCCTTGGGGACAGGATCAGGGGGTTAGTCTGGGACAAGCTGCTGCTGCTGCCCACTGCTCCCTGGGTGAGGCCTCATGGGGTCCCTTCAGGTTTAGGAGACGCATGCCTGTTGCGGGGGAAAGGATGGGGATAGAGAAGAGAAAAATGAGTGTGTGTTCCTGGGAGGGAGAGAGTGTGTGACGTTGAGCATTTTTTATATATCTATTGGCCATCTGTATATCCTTTTTGGAGAAGTGTCTATTTGGTTCTTTGCCCATTTTTTAATTGGATTGTTTGTCTTCCCGGTATAAGTTGCGTAAGTTCTTTATACATTTTAGAAATTAACCCCTTATCAGATATATCATCGGTGAATATGTTCTCCTATACAATGCGTTCCTTTCTCATCTTGCTGATGGCTTCTTTAGTTGTGCCGAAGCTTTTTAAGTTAATGTAGTCCCATTTGTGTATTTTTTCCTTTATTTCTCTTGCTCAAGAAGACATATCCACAAAGAAATTGCTATAAGAGGTGTCTGAAATTTTGCTGCCTATATTTTCTTCTAGGATTTTATGGTTTTTAGACTTAAGTGTAAAAGACTTACTTAAGTCTTTTATACTTAAGTAAAGTCACTTAAGTGTAAGTGACTTTACACTTAAAGTCGTTAAGTGTAAAACGACTTTACACTTAAGTCATTTGTCCTAAAAGTATGGTGCAAGTTGGTGGTCTAGTTTCATTTTTTTTGTATGTACCTATCCAATTTTCCCAACACCAATTATTGAAGGGACTGTCTTTACTCCATTGTATGCTATTGCTTCCCTTGTCAAATATTAATTGACCATAAAGACATGGGTTGATTTCTGGGCTCTGTGACCTGTTCCATTGGTATATGCCTGTTCCATTTTTTATTTTTTTTAAGTTAAAGAGAGGGGAAGGAAGAGAAAAAGAGAGGGAGAGAAACATCAACTATTTGCCTCTTGCACACCCCTAACTGGGGAACTGGCTCAAAACCTAGGCATGTGCCCTGACCAAGGATCGAACTGGTGACCTTTTGGTTCACAGCCTGGCACTCAATGCACTGAGCCACACCAGCCAGGTATATGCCTGTTCTTATGGCACAAACAGGCTATTTTGATGACAATGGCCTTATAGTATAGTTTGATATCAGGTATTGTGATACTTCAGACTTTCTTCTTCTTTCTCCAGATTGCTGAGGCTATTTGGGGTCTTTTCTGGTTTTATATAAATTTTTGGAATATTTTTTCTAGATCTTTGAAATCTCGTTGGTATTTTAATAGAGATTGCATTGAATTTATAGATTGCTTTCAGTAGTATGGACATTTTAATGATGTTAATTCTTCCCATCCATGAGCACGGTATGTGCTTCCACTTATTTGTATCTTCCTCAATTTTTTCAATGTGTATAGTTTTGGGAATACAAGTTTTTCACCTTCTTGGTTAAATTTATTCCTAGGTATCTTATTTTTTTTGTTGCAATAGCAAATGGAATTGTTTTATTAGTTTCTCTTTCTGATAGTTCATTATTTGTGTATAAAAATACCACTGATTTCTAAATATGAATTTTGTATCCTGCTACTTTGCCAAATTTATTCATTAGATCTAGTAGGTTTTTGGTAGAGTCTTTAGGGTTTTTTATATACAGTATCATGTCATCTATAAATAATGACTCTTTTACTTCCTCCTTTCCAATTTGGATGCCTTTTACTTTTTCTTCTTGTCTGATTTCTGTGGCTAGGACTTCCAGTACTATGTTGAACAAGAGTCATGAAAGTGGACATCCCTGTCTTGTTCCTGATCTTAAGGGAAATGCTTTTAGTTTTTGCCCACTAAGCATAATGTTGGCTGTAGGTTTTCATATGTGGCCTTTGCTATGTTAAGACATGATCCCTCTATTCCCACTTTGTTGAGAGTTTTTATCATAAATGGATGCTGGGTCTTATTGAATGTTTTTCCTATATCTATTGATATGATCATGTGATTTTCATGTTTCATTCTGTTTATGTGATGTATCACATTTATTGATTTGGGATTATTGTACCAATCTTGCATCCCTGGGATAAATCACACATGATCATGGTGTACGATCTTTTTAATGTATTGATGGATCCAGCTTGCTAATATTTTGTTAAGTATTTTAGCATCTATGCTTATCAGGGATATTGGCCTATAATTTTCTTTCTTTGTAGTGTCTTCATCTGGTTTTGGAATTAGGATGATGCTGGCATCATAGAAAGAACTTAAAAGACTTCCCTCCTCTCAAATTTTTTGGAATAGTTTGAGGAGTATAAATATTAGTTCTTCTTTGAATGTTTGTTAAAATTCGCCTGTGAAGCCATCTGGTCCAGGACTTTTGTTTGCTGGGAATTTTTTCATTATGACTTAAATTTCATTCGTTGTTTTCGGTCTTTTCGGGTTTTCTGAGTCTTTCTGACTGAGTTTTGGAAGATTGTATGTTTCTAGGAATTTGTCCATGTCGCTCAGGTTGTCCAGTTTACTCGGCATACAGTTGTTGATATGATTTTCTTATAACCTGGTATTTCCGTGCTGGTGGCTCGACTTCTCTTTCACTTCTGATTTCATTTGTTTTGGTCCTTTCTTTTTTTCTTGGTAAGTTTGGTTAAAGACTGATCAAGCTTGTTTTATCTTCTCAAAGAACCAGCCCTTGGTTTCATTGATCTTTTGTTTTTTTTAGTCTCCATGTCATTTATTTCTGATCTGATCTTGATTATTTCCTTCCTTCTACTTACTCTGGGCTTTCATGGTTATTGTTTTTCTAGTTCTTTAAGGTGTAGGATTAGATTTTTTTTTTTTTTAGATTTTTCTTACTTCTTAAGGTAGGTCTGATATGCTATGAACTTTCCTCTCAGGACTGCTTTCTCTGTGACCCATAGATGTTTGGGTTGCTATGTGTTCCTTTTCCTTTGCTTCCAAGTAATTTTTTTATTTCTTCATTAATCTCATTGGTAAACCATTTGTTGTTTCATAACATACTATTTGGCCTACATGTGTTTGAATGTTTTTGAGTTTTATTTTGGTAGTTGATTTCCAGTTTCATGCGATTGTGATCCTCAAGGATACTTGATATGATTTCAATCTTCTTGAATTTGTTAGTTTATTTTGTGTCCTAACATGTGGTCTGTCTTTGAGAATATTCCATGTGCACTTGAGAAGAATGGATATTCTGCTGCTTTGGAATGGAACATTCTGTAAATACAATTAAATCCATGTGACCTAGTGTGTCATTTAAGGTCACTGTTTCCTTGTCGATTTTTTTGTCTGGATAATCTGCCTATTGATGATAGTGGGGTGTTAAAATCCCCTAATATGATTCTATCGCTGTCTATCTCTCCCTTAAAGTCCATCAATATTTTCTTTATATACAAGTATTTAGGTGCTCCTGTATTGGGTGCATATATATTTACAAGGGTTATATCGTCTTGTTGGATTGGTCTTTTTACTGTTACATAGTGACCTTCTCTCTTATTATAGCCTTTGTTTTGAAATCTATTTTGTCAGTTATAGGTATTGCTACCCCAGCTCTTTTTCCATTTCCATTTGCATAGAAAATTTTTTTCATTCCTTTACTTTCAACCTCTGTGAATCTTTTGTTCTGAGGTGGGTCTCTTGCAGACAGCTTGTATCGTAAATGAGTCATGTTTTCTTAGCCATTCAGCTACCCTGTATCTTTTGATTGGAGCACTTAATCCATTTACATTTAAGGTTATTATTGATAGGTACTTATCAATAATACCATAAATAATGCCATTTTTTCTTTATGCTTATGTTTCTCTCTTTCTTCTTCTTCTACTTCTTCTTCTTCTCCTTCTCCTCCTTCTTAAAGTAGACCCTTTAACATTTCTTGCAATACCGGGTTGGTAAATTTGGTGATAATGAACTCCTTTAGTATTGGGGGAGTTGTTTGTATGTTTGGTTTTTTGGGGGGCATGGAAAGCTCTTTATTTCACATTCTGTTTTAAATGATAGCATTGCCAGATAGAGTAATCATAGTTTCAGTTCCTTGCTTTTCATTACATTGAATATGTCATGCCAATACCTTCTGGCCGGAAGTTTTTCTCTTGAGAAATCTCTAACAGTCTTATGGGAATTCCCTTGTATATAACTAACTGTATCTTGCTTGCTGGCTTTAAGATTCTCTTTTTGTCTTTAAACTTTGACATTTTAATTATGATGTGCCTTGATGTGGGTCTCTTTGGGTTTATCTTTATTGAGACTCTCTGTGCTTCCTGAACATCTATGACTTTTTCCTTCACCAGGTTAGGGAACTTTTCTGCCATTATTTCTTCAAATAGGTTCTCTATCAATTACTCACATTCTTCTCCTTCTGGTATGCCTATGATGCAGATGTTGTTACATTTCATGTTGTCCCAAATTCCCTTAAACTATCCTCATTCTTTTGCTTTTTGCTCCTCTAATTGGGTATTTTTTTCCCTACCTTGTCTTCCAAATCGCTGATAGGATTCTCTGCTGCATCCAGCTGCATTTTATTCCTTTCAGTGTATTCTTAATGTCAGATATGCCATTCTTTATTTCCAACTGGTCCTTCTCATTCTATGTTCTTTTCATGCTATTGTACAATAGTCCTTACTAAGTTCCTTGAGCATCCTTATAAACATGTTCAACTCTATAGCTGATAAATTGCTTGCCTCTATTTCATTTAGCTCTTTCTCTGGAGTTTCCTTTTGTTTTTTCATTTGGGGCCTGTTTCTTTGTCTCCTTGTTTTGGCTCTTTGTGCTTGTTTCTGTGTACTAGATACATTTATGACTCCCAGTCTTCGTAGGGTGTAGTAAGTGTCCTGTGGGACCCAGTGGCACAGTCTCCTTGACCTCCTGAACTAGTGCTCTAGGAACATCCCTTGTTTGGGTTTTGTAGACCCTCCTATTGTAATTGAGTCTTGATTGCTGTTGACCCGTTCACGCATGAGACCAACCTTCATGCTGGCTGATTGTGAGATCACTGCATGCAAGCTGCTGTGTTGGTGCTGATCCAGAACAGAGAAAAGAAAGAAGAAAAAAAGAAATAAAAACATATATAATAAGAAATAATAGGATATATATATGTATATATATAACATAAATAAATATATAAACATTGAAATAAAATAGAAAATAAAAATTAAAATTGAAAAAGAAAAAATAAAAAAGCAGAAAGGAAAAAACAAATAAAGAAAAATGATATTTAAGAACATAGAAAAAGAAAACAGAAAGAAGAAAATAAAAATATAGAGAAAAGAAGTAAAAAATTTTTAAAAGAACAAAATTTAAAAAAGAGAAGAATGGAACTTTCCTCTGCAGAGTTTGGTGCCTTCCGCCATCTCCCTTTGGATATAGTGTCTTCGAAGTTTGTTGGATCCTGCTCTGCTGTTGTCTGGTGCTGACCTCTTGGCCTGTTGGTACTGGGCCCCTAGGAAGGACTCCGGCTCAGGCTAATGTGAGACTCGCTGCTTGTGCCTTGCCGTCAGCAACCTGCTCCAAGCGGTAAGCGATCCACACTTTGTAGCTGCTTCTGCTGAACCTGGCTGCACCTGCGAAGGACCAAGCTGCTCTCCCAGTCTCGCTTTTGCCAGCACCCGGCCCAGGGCACAGGCCAGCAAACCTCCCAAGGCACCTAGGGTTGTGGTCTGCATCCACCTACCCACCAACTGCCTGCTAGGCTCAGTCACGGGGAGAGGCTCTGGCGGATTGGAAAGAATGGAGTTAATGGATCTCTGGTGAAGCGGAGGTGCCATTCAGGCTTCAGAGGTGGTGAGTGTGTCCTGGAGGTGTCCAGAGGTGGAGCTACTGAATCTGTCCTGGATTTCGCCCTGACTTCAGCAGGGCAAACCCCTGGGGTTCAGGTGGGTGGGCCCTCCAGAGCCCACGTGTGGGTCTACTGGAAGAGGGGAGGGTGTTTCCATCGATGTCCCATGGGGTGATATAGCCGTGGAAAAGCGGAGAGAATAACCCCTCCCCACAGCCAGTCACTAAGCCCCGTGAGTATGCCCAGACTGTTCTGCCGCCCTGGCACATAAGGCTGGCTTCTCTGGTGGGTGAGGTGACTGTCGCCCCCAGGCTGACATATGGGGAGGGGATTGCTCGCCCCAGAAAAGTTGTTTCCTGCTGGTGTATGAGACTGACTCCGCACCAGGACCCATCCCTGGCAGCTGTCCCCCGCCGCCCCCCTCCTCCATGACTCTCCCCAAAGCGCAAGCCCCAGACTCTCCTCGGGAGACTCCAGTGCTCATCACCCTCCACCAGAGCCGGGGACGCGGCTGCAAATGCAGTTCGTGCATTGTCCCTTTAAGAGGGTACCTGTGCTGCCAGTGCACTCCGCCTCTCCCTGCCAGACCAAAACGCTGCTTGTTTCCGGTGGTGTGTGGGCGACTCCTCCGGGCTCTGGGGCTCGGGCCTGGGCAGCCTTTGCCGGGGTTTTGGTCCCACGTCTCTCAGGGAGCCTCCCACAGCTGAAATGGTGTCCGTGGGAGCAGAACCAGCCCCTTTCACCTCTCCACCCGCCCCCGAAACGTTCCCAATGTGGCTGCCGTTACAGCTCCTTGGGTATAAACCTCCAATTCAGCCACTCTTCAGCTGGTCATTTGGGGTAATTTTTCCCCAATTTAGTTGAATTTCCAATTTGGTTCTGGGAGGAGGGGAATGCAAGATCCACCTACTCTGCCGCCATGTTGAAAACTCTGGCTGTATTCTCTTGTGAAGTTTGAATTATATAAGCATATTGACTGCCAGGCAAATAACTCCTGAAAGTGTGCAATTATCAATGCTATGGGGACCTTGCCTGCTACCCATAAGTATCCTAGTACTTTCTACACATCACCAAAAAAAGGCTTCTGCAGAGATTTAAACTATGTTTCTGGATTAACCACCTTTGCATATCAAATTTTAGAAAATACAAACAATAGCCTACAAGAAATTGAACATAATTAAAAAAAAAAAAATATCCAGCTCCCAGCAAAAAGAAAATAAAAAGTAGGGATGTGGTCTCGTAAGTAATCTTTTAGCCTGATGCTAAACTGTCATTAGGCTGTCATTAGGCAGTTTTTTATTTATTTTTATAGAGTTTTTGATATCTCTAACTGATCTGCTTTTTAATGCCATGGGGGGTGGGGGCAAAAAGTTAGAAAGAATATCTACTTTGTTTTGCATTCTTTCTCCTTCCACTACCTAAACTTTTGGTTCTTTCCTTATTGAATGACCATGCCTGCTATGTTAAAATTAGGTGACGATATACACCCTTATATCCTTGTCTTTTTGGTGTATTTCTTGAAATCTGTAAAATGAGCTGGCCTATCTGATTACTACCTACCGCGATGTTCTACTGCAGTTTGGCTGCTCAGAAGCCACCAGCTTTCCTGTGTTTCTCAAAATTTCTTCTGTACTTCGAATTTACGGTTACTCAGCACCTGAAGCATCCTGGGCTTCTTTTCATTCAACATCATGCTTGCGGTGTGCTTTTTCTGTTTTTTTTTGTTTGTTTGTTTGTTTTAAGATTTATATTCTGTTTTCTTTCTTTCTTTTTTAAAGATTTTATTTATTTATTTTTAGAGAGAGAGGGGAAGGGAGGGAGAAAGAGAGGGACAGAAACAGCAATGTATGGTTGCCTCTCACATGGCCCTCACTGGGGACCTGGCCCGCAACCCAGGCATGTGCCCTGACTGGGAATCAAACTGGGACCCTTTGGTTCCCAGCCCACGCTCAATCCACTGAGCTACACCAGCCAGGGCTGTTTTTTATTCCATGTTTTTAGATTAAGTAAAACCCACAATATGTAGATTATTTATTTTAATGCTGTCAAATTCTTACAAATATAACATGAGAATAATGTCAGACCATTCATTACAACACGTTTGTCCAGTACCATTTTACAAGGACAAAATTACACAGTTGAAGCCAGTTTTAAATAAAGATGGTTTTAAAAACCTTAACACAGCAAAACAGAAAGGGGAGGAAAACCACACAGAGGTGATAAGTGAGTCCACGCCCCACGTGCTTCCCACTTTGCCCTTGTTCTTCTTCCTGCAGGCGGCGGGCACAAAGCTCCTGCCTTCTCTGTTTCTGCTCTATGCCTGTGAAATCCCCAACTGCAGCCCACATAGGGAAGACATTAGCAAATGGACTAATTCTACTTTTTAAAGTGCTTCCATTCCTTAGGGGTTTGTTTAATTTGTATTTTTTCCATTACCGTTTATCCCCCTTATACCCTCTTCCATCTCCACCCCCTCCCCCACCTCACCCCTGCACAGTCACCACACCGTCGTCCTTTTCCACGAGTCCTTCTTCTTTTTTCGCTCAATCCTTCCGTTCTCTACCCACCCCCAGAGCTGTCAGCCTGCTCTCCGTCTATGAATCTGTCTCTATTTTGCTTGTTAGTTCAGTTCGTTCATTAGATTCCACATATGAGTGAAATCATATGGTATTTGTCTTTCTCTGACTGGCTTATTTCACTTAGCATAATGTTCTCCAGGTCCATCCATGCTGTCGCAAAAGAATTTGACTTGCTTGGAAACGCTTCTTGGAAAAAAAAAAAAAAAACACTATTTAAGCCTATGAGGGAACTATGCTGTCTTTTCCAGCTTTTTGCATTGTGACACAGATGGATTCTATACATGCAGTGCAAATAATAGTAACAATAGCAATAGTAATAATAATAGCTAATACTTATTAATACCTTACTAAGTGCTCTGCCTACAATGACTTATGTAATCCTTATAAAACCCTATGAGGTCGTTATTATATTTAATTATCCCCACTTACAGAAGAAAGTAAGGTGCTATGAGATTAAACAGTTTTCCCAAGTTCGCAGAAACTAATGGGCAGAGTGAGGATTTAAACCCGGGCAGCCTGGCCCCAGCACTGGGAATCTTAACCACCGTGCAATCCTGCCTACTAAGAATTAAATGAGAATGGCAAAGTTATATATTCAACAGTTCAAAGTTTGTTGGGTATTTTTTAACCACAGAATTTCACAGAGAAATATATCCCTCTAAAAAGCTAACACCAAATATGAGTGAATCGTGCTAATTTTAGTAATTTTGAATATGGAGTTTTTTAACATGGACACGCCCTGCCAAGTTGATACAAAAAGAGGTAGATATGGCAAAACTTCTGCTCTAACATACTTAGAATTAGAAACGCTGCTTAAATCTGTACCACTTTAAAAGCTCATTACTAACTAAGCAAAAAATATTATGAAATACTTGACATTTGGGTATCTGTGATATTAAAAAGAACTAATATTTAATATTCAAGTGGCAACAGCTTGTAGAGTTTGCACACAACACCCACAGGGATCGATTTTTCTTTAAAACGGCCTTTAAGAGTTTGCCTTTGCAACAGCCAAACCTCGTGCTCTGTGTCGTTCCTTCCTGCCAGCACCGTGGGGCGCTCGGAATGCCGCAGCAGACCGGCAATTCTTCACTGCGGGATTTGTCCATGCAAATAATGGAGAACGAGGGAAATTAAGAAAAATGTCATTTCCACTGACTCAACCTCAGTGTAATCTCTACTACTAAAACTGAATGGATGTCTTTGGAGGGCTTTTCTCCATATGCTGTCTCAGTCCCCTTTATATACATACAGCCATGAGAAGAGAGAAGATGCGTCGTTACCTAATTGAGCATCAGTCGTTCCACACCTGTACCAAGGCCACATAATGACAAGTATACTGGTCCCTGGCATTTTTCCAACATGACTAATTGTCACAGTATTCATTTACTCACCTGTGGAATCTTCAGCTTCCCAGCCAACTGTCAAGAAGATGCATAATAATGGAATAAAGGTTTTAAAATGCTGAACAGTGTAAAATATTTCACTTATATTCCAACAGAAGTTTCACTAAGCCGTGTGTTAGAAGGCTGTAATTACTCTTTGCTCAGGAAAAATAGACAACCGGTCACATATACATTTACCTGGAACAGTAAGAGGAGACAGGTGAACAAATCTTTTCTGACAGAGAAAGAAATGACTGATCAGATTACCTAAAACGTGTTTATTTATTTAGGATGAATATACCAGTTTCATTACTATTATGTTCTACCTTACAAAGCACTTCATTTTTTTGTTAGTATTATTTAAGAAAATATTATTCCTATATCAAATAGTGAGGTAAAAGCGTAATTTGTTAAATGTTATTTTCAAGACCTATGGAAAAGTTTAGGATGAAGATAAAGGGAGGTATTACTTTAATTATGTAAACTAGTGATCCAATCTGTGACATCTTTGCCAAATAGTGCGGCCCAAGGATTTTTTTTAATGCTAGATTATATTCTTGAAAAATAGTATATGTCCTGGAAAATGATTACCCACAAGTATAACAGCTTTTCTGAAATTCTGCACTGTGATATTAAGATATGTTTGATATGCCTATGAAAATTACATAGAAATTGTTTGACTAATTTTAATGTATATGCTTGGTTCCTTATGATACGAGTAAAATTTAAACATAAGAGCCTAGGATTTCCTAACTGGTTTTGGAAAAAGCCTCATTCGATTCTCATATTTTATTAAATTCAAATTCTTTACTTAGCTCATTAGCCTATCCTGTGGTGTTCATTAGGTCATATGAGGAAACCAAGTTTTGGAAACACCAAATTCAATAGAGACTTGTCATCACCATGACAGAATTCCACTTTAGAAACTTCGATGTGCTAATATGCCTTCTGAAGAGAAGGTGCGTGGTCTTTTCAACCTTATTTGACCCAGACGGCTCTATCGGCTCATCTCCAAAGCCGAGAGTCTGCAGAACAGGCTCTGCCTTGACTCCTGTCTATACATCCCAGGCACTCAATACATTCTAGTGAAATTTCAATAGTATCCACTCTCGACTGAATTGAAACTGTCTTTGAAAGGCGTTGCCTTAGACTTGTTCATGAGAGTAAATATGCAAATAGAATCAGAAACACAAACTTATTTCTTCTCACCAGATCTCAGCCCACATACCCAGAGGTAAAAGAGTAGTGAAATAATCCACTCTGGCATGTTGACCTACAACAATGCTATTACTTAAAATGGGATTTTTAAGTGATAGAAAAGGAGGAAGGGAAACAGCAGCTTCCTATTCAGCCCAGGCCTTCTATTTAGCATATCTAAAAAGATTGTTTTCCTCCTTTTTAAATTGATAGCCAACTTATTTTTGTTGTTTTGCTATTCAAATTTCTGTCCTCTTTTGCCAGAGCTTATTTGCTCTAACACTGAATTTTAAGCATCTCTAAAAATGCTTGATATGTTATTATTCTTTCCAGATATCCTCTGAGAGCCAAGCAAAGAGCATTAAGGAAGAAAGGAGGAATGCAGCTGAACACAGCGCAGTGAAGAGAAGACACTCCAAGGAGAGAAGTCCCCACTGCCCAGGGCCCGGACTGTGTCATCAGGATGAGAACTTACCGATACTTCTTGCTACTCTTTTGGGTTGCTCAGCCTGACCCAACTTTCTCAACTCCATTATCTAAGAGGACTAGTGGTTTCCCGGCAAAGAAAAGGGCCCTGGAACTCTCTGGAAACAGCAAAAATGAGCTGACCCGTTCGAAAAGGAGCTGGATGTGGAATCAGTTCTTTCTCCTGGAGGAATATACGGGACCCGGTTATCAGTATGTGGGCAAGGTAGGATCCCAGCGGGCGCTTTGACGTTCTGGTTCTAAAAGCCTGAAGAAGTAACTTCTAATAAATAGACAGGGAGGACGTAAACTATTCCCCAATCCAGTAAGAATTGTTGCTTATCTGGTAAGACCTTTTTTCCCCACCTGAGTAGTTTCAGGCAGAAGACTGTCAGTCTCAAGAAGCTGGGAAATGTTAGCCTTGCAACAAAGGAAGAGAACTGCTCCAGCTGAAAGGGAAACGCCCACAGCCATCCACACAGGATTATCATAAATCCTTTAATTTTTACTGTAGCTTGAAAAATAGGGTCCAGCTTATTCTCTGAAGTAAGATGTATTAAAAACAGGAATAGAATGATTAAGCTCTAAGAAAAAGAAGGTTCCTTTTTCTCATTCTGAAAGCAAACATTCTGAGCTTTAGTTCTTTGGCCAGGTTTGAATGAACTCTTCCTTAACTACCGGCAGTGCCAGCCATTCTGAAGCGAATGGAGCCCTTTGTCCTGAAAACCCACCTTCGACTGGCTTAGACTGGTTGTCATACAGCTGCTGCTGTTTTGTCTTATCCCACATAATTGGCAAGAGCCAGGCATTTCAAAAGCTTGTGATTTAACTGTGGCAAGGTTCACAAAAGAGACAAATGGTTATGGAGAGGTGCTATTTCCAAATATCATCTGACCATTTTATTGACTCCGAAAGTAGTATGAGGAAGCCTCACTTTTGATTGCCCTCAGCGATTACTGGAGCTGAGTCAGGGAAACAGCTCGGTTATACTGTCACCGGGAGCTTCACTGGCATTTTATCATCAGCTACAGTCTTGTTGCAGAATATCTGCATACTGTAAAGCTGTTAAAAAAAAAAAAAAAGGGATACAGGTTTGAACTTTGCAGGTTCTGTGTTTCATAATATGGTATTGATAAGCAAAATGATTGTCCCACATCCTTTGCATAAACAAACTGGGAATGAACACAATAGAGATGATAAGCGCCTTTGTTTATGATTACAGCTCTGATTTTAAACATCAGTGGTAGGGTATGCAAATTGCATACGTTTTGCAGATTCCCAGGGCCGTATGGTCACACTTCAATCTGTTATCCAATATCCCTGAGTAACCGTGTGCAAATAGTCTCGTTAAGTATTTACCACTATAAATGAAGGAAAGCCATCCGTGGCTTGGGCTGAGGCAATCAGGCATTGTTCCAATGAAGTGAATTATTGATATGGAATCAAGTCAGAGAGAAAGTATTCAGTGGAGGGGTGAACATCAACACAGACACCCCAGGGCCTCGCCTTGTATTTGCTGTGACGACTGAGGAAAGTCCACGTACTTGTGCTTCTCTGTTTCCTCTGTAAAATTTGAATAGCACTGCATTAATAGGGTAAAGGTTGTAAAAAAATGATAATGATATTATCATCTTTAAAGCACTTTCTAGAATACAAATAATATTAGTCATAGAAGTTTATCCAAGTGCTTTGTCTAGATAATCGATCCCCCTCTTTTTCTTTTCTGCTCTTACTTCCCAAATTATGATGTCATTTTACATCAAAAATACCACACATTTTTAAAGAAAGGCAGGATATTTCAGGACAGTAGAAGCAGCAATGGATGAAACCACACGGGACTCGGCTTTATGATTATACTTTTGAGAGGGAATTTTGCCGAGGGGAGAGCTTGTGAACTGTGGACCCAGGCAGATCTGAGGCTGCGCCTGGGTGCCGCCAAGCGCCGGTTGTGTGGCCCAGGGCCGGTTAGTAACTTTTCCAGGCTGCAGTTTTTTCATCTAGAAAACGCACGCAGCCATGCCTGCGTCATGGAGTTGCCATGATGTTTAACTGAGATGAGAACTAGTGGCTGGCACATAGTAGGTGCATGAAGAAGTTGCTATTCTTGGTGGAAAATCCACTGTATACACTGTTAAGTTTATCGGTAATGCATTGAAGTAGAATGTTGATTTTTATTTCATTGCAAAAGTAAAATGAAAGAACTCTCAGTGGGCGGAAAATGTAGAGGAGAAAGGCAAAAATCCCTTCACGATCACAGCTTCAATCCGATTAGTTGAATTTGGGAATTTTATTGGCAGCGAAATAAATTTCCCTACCGCCCCTTCATCTGCCCTCCCCCACCTCCCTGAAGTTATACGCCTGAGAGAGTACTAGCCGGAGAAAAAGTCAAGAACCACCCCCGAAGTTGTCATAGTTGCCAGCTTTGCGACATCTGGGCTGTGTCACTGGTATTCTTACATTATTGCTAGGGCATTTTCCCAGTCTGTCTCTGGAATTATGTTTTGCCAATAGACAAAAGGGTTAGACTAGAATATGTTTTGTACCACAATTAAAAACAGAGAAAAAAATAAATACAATTTTTAAAAGAAAAAAAAAGGATTGGGTTCCTCAAGTGGCAACAAATCGGTCCACTTTTAGTAGATTCGGAATAAGACAGACACCTGATGAGATCGTCCAGATTGAGAAGGTCAGGAAACTTTTGAAAACAAAATGTTTTTCAAGAGCAGACTATAGCAGAGGTTCCAAGACTTTCTCCGTTCACCATGCCCTTAATGTCTCAGCAATTTTTTTCATAGTGTCCTTAGGTCAAAAGAAATAGTTAGGTCCAAACAATTTAATAAGTATTTATATTCTAAAAAAATAAACTACTGTTTGACAAAACTATGTATCAGTCAAAAGGAAAGAATACTTCATTCTTAAATAACCACAGTTACTTACTAATGGAAGATGTGTGCCCACTGGGCACTGCAGAATCTCTTAGCCTGGACATCCCCCCATTTCCTTTCCCACATTGATTTTTGCTCTGTGCCTGCCGTCTATCACAGCGCTGGGGGGAGCCCAGCTTCATCAATACGTAAGGTCATCGAAGGGAATGTAGCACCACCTACTGCTGAAACTGTGAACTACCCCAAGGTACCCTAAGGTGTGTGTAGTTCACAAGGTGTCTGACAAGAGCTCAGGTGCTGCATGATTTCCCTGGAAATTTTAAACTGTTTCCTGGTGCCCCAGTGGGTTCCTTGCTCCCCCCCAGGGTACCTCAGTGAACACCCTGGGGACCATTAGACTGTAGTCAGATCACCATACAAAGGTTACAAAGGCTAATCAAACCTTAGCCTTACTAAATAATAGTTACTTAGAGCCTCCTCTTGAGGCTTGACACTGAAAAGACTAATCTGTACATGTAACAGATAGAAGCGTTAACTGAGGAAAAGTAATGCAGTTGAGCGGGAAACAAAGTAGAAGAAAAAAAGCTTTCACATTATAAGCATCTGTTTGTATGTGTGTTCCTTGGTTCCCATCATTCTGGGCTCAGTCAGTAGAGATGACAGTGACCATGGTGGAGTGAGGAGAATGTGAGAATCGGTGTGGGAGCAAAGGGGTGCTGAGTGTCCAAAGAGAAAAAGGGTTGAATCACGTGAGCATCCAAGAAGCAGTAGAGGACAGAGCCTGGAGACTGGGTGACAACAAAATGAAGGGACAAGGTCATATGTAAAGCTCGAAGCACAAGCAACGGCAGTAAGACCTTCCTCCCCTTCCTGTCCTGATACTTGTCAGCCTCGCACTGCGCCCTTATCCAGTTGGATTAACACAGAAACGTGGGCTCTTCGGGACTAGGGACTGGTGCACTTGCTGTGAATCGCTGAAATGCAGACAACCCCAAACTCTGATGTAGGAGAACATTTCAACACCTTGACTCACCTAAAATGCTGGTGGCAGGTAGGGGTAATAGCATAGGAAGAAGTGGTCCTGTATTGGGTAAGAATCTGTGAGCTTAAGATATACAGGTACAAATAAGAATGGTTATTTTCCAAAACACTTGAAGATTTCGGAGCAACCTTTGGCTGATTCAGCATAAGCAGCCTCCGTGTCACCTGGGAGCATATTAGACATGCAGAACCCTGGGCCCCACCTGAGAAGCTGCATCTCAACACGATCCCAGGCGGACTGTACACACATTAAAATTTGAGAAGTGCTGCTTTAAAAAATATCTTGCCTAGGTCTCCCCTCCCCAGAGATTCTGATTTAGTTGGTTTTTAATTAAGTATTTATGATTCCAATATGTGGCAAAATTTGAGAACCACTGCCCTAAGTGACTATTATTGGCAATAATTGTAACAAAATGTGGCAAGTTCAGTGATTAAAGCATTATGGGAATATGAAGGAGCGGGCCAGCTGGGCGTGGGTATGGCAGAGCTCCCTGCAGGAGGTGATGGTGTTGGAAGGACTGCGTCAAGGTGTTAGCTCACACTGCACAGGGGGTGTCACAAGGGCTTCCAAAGGAGAGAGAGCAGGAGGCTCAGAGGTTTCAGGGCACAGCAGTGAGAAGAGTGAAAGTGTCACTAGTGCCAGCACAGAAAACAGGAAGAAGTATGTCTTGTCCAGGGCCAAAGGGAAGTGTATATGATTTTATATGAAATCTGCTTTGGTTATCTTTGGCTTATAGAAAAAACAAGAAGAGAGCATCGCATGGCGTCAGAAAACACCACGTTCTCCCCCCAACTTTACATAATGTAGCAATTCCTTGATGGGGAATTGGTATATTGTGTAAGATTAAGTTAAATAAGAAAGAAGAACATAGGTAGATATTGATTAGATTTCCAAAGCACAGGCATTCATTAACACAAAGATAAGTAGATTGAAAAACCTCAGAACTAGGCACAATTTTAGGCAAAAGGTTCACATGCTGTCATTAAACAGACCCCAGCAAAGCTTAGTTTCCTGTCGCCTCCACTGTGACCTTCCCCACATGCTTTGTCCTCTCCTTCCACACAGTGTGGCCACCAAACTAATCATCAGAGGCACTCAAGATGCTTCTATTTTTAGTAGCATACCAGGAGATCTGTGTTTATGGAATTTGATAAACTTGTATATTTTCGTAGATATTTTCTGATGCTAGCTTTTTGGAAGTCGGTGATGGTTTTCTTTTGGTAGAGCTTTCCCCGAAACTGATACACCATGCTTTTTTAAACACCATGAAAATCTGGGTTCTACGTGAAACACTAATGTACAGGCCTTCCTAATATGGCTTTCTCTGGAGTCTTTGAAATGAACATTTATCCAATTCAATGAAGCCACTACTCTTAGGATAATTAGACAGCCACGTTTTAATGGCCTATAAAAATAAGAGTGGTCAGCTAGATACACCTTTAAAATTAGACACGAACAATTATTTGTGCCTGTAATTACATGACCCAAAATCAGTAAATATAAAGCAATATTTTATACATTCTGAAAGACCATTTAAAAGATGCTGTCATTAAGGTATTCCTTTCTTATATTCCTATTTTTTACTTCTGAAAAGAGCATAAACTTAAGAGTAGAGACCTCCTGGTGCTAATTTGATGGGTGATTCAGAGACTCATTTAACCCATCACTTCAAACTACAGCGGCATTGGCGCTCCGCGGAGTGCCTCAGGTGTGCTATCTCTTGGACCCTCGCAGCAACCTGAATGCCCACGTGCTAGTTGGCCCCTGCTTTACAGATGAGTAAGCCAGGGCTCAGAGCAGGCAGTGTTTTAACCCAACATCTCACACTGCCGGGGCCTGGCAACTGGCCTCTGGCTGACCTTGTAACTGTCCCTTTGTCCTCCCTCACCTTCCCACTGCTGCGCCAAGCACATGTGGAAACACAGACACAGAACACGCTTTGGTGTTCAATGATTGGATTCAACGCGGTATCACGCATACCTATTGAGAACCTGCTGTGCAAAACCCAGGAGTAGAGAGAAAAAGGATTTTTTTTCAATACTACTTTTAAAGAGCTACAAAAATATGTTTGCATGAATATTTTGTGCCTTCCTTTTATTTTTTCTTGATTTTGATTTCCAGAATACATCAGAGATATTCAAAATAGTTACAAGGGAGCATTTTAAAATTAGATATGCACTTGGTGGTCTTTTGGATCATGATGAAAAAGTGTTTTTTCTTTTTATTTCTCTTGATAACCTTCTGTAAACTTCTGTTCTGGTTCAGTGACCTGCAATAATCTTCTCTCCCTGCATCAGGACAAGTGCCTTGGGCACATCTTTCTTCTTCATCATTTAAATTTAATGCTCAGCCATTTAACATTTTTATATTTCAACTGTTAGTCTATTTTAGAGAATGTGCCTTCACTTGCTTGTTGAATGTACTTTTTAAAAATGTCTCAAGAACTAACTTCCCAATTGCCACGATCGGTAGTAATCCTCATTTTGTTTCTACTATCACCCGCCTAATTTCACTTGCTTAATGACAAAAATTCAATTTGCTCCTTCATGCTAAGACAATGTCCCACTTAACAGCAATTCCCTGAGTCTTAAACTCCCCTCTCTTCACGGTTGCTCATATGAAGAGCCAAAGAGAACGCCTGACCTCGGTCATAAACCTAAAGGCAACTTTCAGCTGCTCGGGCCACACACGGAGTGCGGTTCAGGAAGCCAACACAGACCCAATACGGAATGCTCCCACTCCCGAGTCCTTATGCCCGTGGAATCCCATATCCTTCTGCTTGTACCCCAGTTTGTTCCACAAAATGGAGGGATGAAGGTGAATAAAACAGAGCTAAGGGTTCAGATTCTTTTTGTTCCCACTGAGCTATGCTACCTGCCCACTCCGCAAGTCAAACAGAGTTAGAGGTTGTTGGGAGGTTATGGAGAGTCTGCATACTCTTTATAACAAATCCCCCGGAATGCAGCCCACGGACATCCTTAAGTATTTCTTTGCCAGGTGCCTCAACTTGTCAGCACCACTAGTAAGCCGCGTGGTGCTTGATCTGCACCAAGTTCTTCATTTGTCGTCATATTGTGGGCCCACCAGGGGTGCATGCCTGAATGTGCAGAATGCCAACGTCTCGTTTATGCTTCTTTTGAAATCAAAATCCTTAATTATCATTGTGACTGAATTTTATTTCAAAAACTAGATAAAAATCCCTGACAATAGGTTCTTAAACCACTATCTTTTTCATTTCCATTGATGTGAATGACATCATTAGAACGTTATATTAAATATGACGAGGCAAGTATATAGTGAACCCAGAATTATAAACTTAACTGTTAGAGGTTAATACCTCTCTAGTCAAAATTAAACATATCTTCCTCATGCTCTACCTTCTTTTATCAAAAATAGACAGGTTTTTGATAGGGGTCTTGCCTTTGATAACCTTCATCAAATTTAGAGATTATGTTTAGGTCCTAATGTACCATAGGAGAATCAAGAAGGCACCTGTCTTTGTGTAGACGTAGGCTGCTGCTAACAAACTCCACCTTCCTATGAGCTTTCATGTGGTCAGTTATTAGGATGACAGCGTAATATAATCCTAATGAGCATGCTCGGTACATCAGTACTCCCTCCAAACTTATCCATAGGGAATGGAAGAAGGGGCTGAAGGAAAGTACAGAAGTCCCCAGAAGAGAATAAGAGGTTTTTTTCCTGTTGCCATTATTGATAAATAAGTAAAAGTAACAAGTATTCTCAAAGGTCGATGTGAGGCATCAAGTTTGAAATTATGCAAGTTGGAATAAGAAGAAAAGCAACATGCCAAAATATTTCACTGGAAAAAATATTTATAGCTTCTTCCAGTTTTCCATTCACAAAGAATGCATGTATACAAGAAAAGAGAGACGTTTTAAAAGATTAAAATGTATACTTGTGTGAAATATATGAATAAATATTACAGGTGAATTGGTGTATTTCAGAAGGCCTGAGGGCAGTAATAAAGGCATAACAAAAAGCTTGAAATCTCACTCTGGATGTGGGATTTAAAACTGACTAGAGGGAACAGAGATTGGAGTTAAGAAGGCAATTGAAGTTATCTCAGCTATGGCATTTCCGAACAGATTTGGAGAGAAAATGCTTTTCATTCATTCAACAATCACTCACCGGAGAGTGTAAAGTTAATAGCATAGGCAGCCTGCCTATGTTGAGTCCCAGCTACACTGCAACTACCTAGGTATGTTGAGCAAGTTTTTTAACCTTGCTCTGCCCTCCATTTCTTCAGCTGCTAAATGAGGGGAGTAATACAGTGATTGAGGTGAGGATTAAATAAGTTAATACACAGGAAGGGTTTAAAACAGGGCCTGGCTTATCATACTCACTAGTCAAGTAGTGAAGGAAGACCGGTACGAGGCAGGAAGGGGCCCGCTATCAAGTGCACCTTGAAAGAACAGAAAAAAAACGAAGATAAGGTAGAACCAAAGGTGCCCACAACATCCCACCAATGTCCTGCCTCCTTCGGGGAGGTCAAGTACGCAGAAGATAGTGTCAAAGCAGCTAAAGCATCTGCAAATATGATTAATCAACTGTAATTCAGAAGGCTAAGTATATGTAAAAATATGAAGTTTTCTTTATTATCCCAAACAGAAAATAAAATGCACAGTACCATCACATTATTTGATGAATTTAACTTTCCTTAGTCCTCCTGTTAAGGCTGTTTATAATTTATTTCACTTTAAAACATCAGTTTACACCACGATCTGGAGATTATATTATTTAAATTGCTGGGAAATGTTAAGAGTCTGGTTAGGTATTGTTTTCTTAAAAAGTTTATGCATCCAGCAATTCAAAAAAGGATTATAGTATTGATACTTCAGGTATACTAATATTTTAAGTTGGAATTATCATAATTAAGTTGGAATAATATTATACCCTCCTTATATTATTAAGTCAAAGTTTTATTATGGGAAAACTACTCTTGATTTAATAGTTTAATCACCCCAAATGCTTCACCTTTCAAAACAAAATAATGAATTCCTTGTTTAAGGTTGAATTTTGACCTTCAACAATTGAGTAGTGTTTTATATTGGATCCCAGTGCTGTTTTTCAGTTAGTACTTTAGATATTAAATTTATACCTTTGAATGCTTATATCTTTGTTACCTCTGCAGGATTCTTGACTACACATCTTGCTCAACTTTGTATCCTTCAAAGTGCCTAGCTCAGATGTTGCACATTAGAAACAGCCAAATATTACTCAACTAAGCTGCAGTGAGGGACCACAAAAGATGGAAATCTGCTGTACTATCTAAAAACTGCCTCCCAGTTTATTGATGTGAATGGTTTGCTATGGATATCATTGACGGTGATTTGTGTCATTGACACCTGAAAATCTAGCCTTTAAAGTTCAAGGATATATTAGATAGTAAACATATAAACCAAATTTATTATGAAAGTCCACGGAAACTACCTCTGAAATTTTCACATCAAAGTGACACAAATATTTATGATACAGTAAGAAAAAATGCAAGCTTCCTTAGTGCAAACCAGAGAAACCGCAGACAACACAGTTGTACGAGTGTGTCCATGAACTAACAAGAAAGATAAGAAAATATATAGTGAATAATATCATAAAAGTTGGTGCCTTTAAGACTTTTACAGATGAAAATCAGACATTATTTAGGGTCTCAGTAGAAGAAAGTTTGAAACAAAATGAGAAAAAGCCAGAATTAACCAATAAAAAAAATTTCTTTTTCTTAAAATCCCTAAGAAGGTACATAGTGCAGACAATTCAGTAAAAGAGAAATCATTTAAGACCTGAGGACAAAGATTGCAGTGATTCATAAAACATCAACTATAGAGACAAACGTGATGATAATACAGAGAGAACAATTCTATGTAATGACTAATTCTTTTTCTTACCAGCTATATATTCTTCCAATCAACATATTTTTAGTTCTCGTGGGAAAAATAATCATCTCTGGAGAGTAATCTCATCTTAATTCTTTCTACTATTTATACGTGCAATTCAGAAAAGAAGCATGAAAGAGGAGCTGCAAAGAAAATTTTGCTTTAAAATACGGTTATGCAAAACTGCAGCATGCTTTTCTTGTTTTCTTTTTCATAAATTGGGAAGCATATGAATCTGGCTCATTTCATCACTTAATCTATAGCCTGGAGTGTCATCTTTTTTTTTTCCAATGAGGAAAAATACCTTCTAGGAAGAGAGCTTCCACTTTAGAAAGCAAGTGAAGCATTTTTTTTTTTTTTTGCTTCTTCTCTATTTGAGATTATTTCCAAATAAAAGTTTTTTTAATTAAAAAATAGAGATCAAGTAAGGCAGAATGGATTACCAGAAATTTCTTTCTTATCCTATTTGTGTCTTGAGGGTTCTACCCATCCTCCCAACTATGTGCATTATGTAAAAGGACTAAAACAGGGGAGCTGTTCACCCTGTGTTACAGCTATGATCTTGGTGATTCCCATTCCACCTACCTCTCAAAGGGAAATATAGTTTTAAAATTAAATCAAGGAGAGTGGGAGGGGGAGAGAGGAGGAAAAAGTACAGAGAATAATTAGCATAAACGGTAGGTAGAAAACAGACAGGGGGAGATTAAGAATAGTATAAGAAATATAGAAGCCAAAGAACTTATGTGTATGACCCATGGACAAAAACTAAAGTGCAGGGAATGGAGCAGATATGGGGTGGATAAAGGGGGTAAATGGGACAACTGTAATAGCATAATCAATAAAATATATTTAAAAATTAAATTAAATTAAATCAGAAAAATTAGGTGACTTGGGCAAACTCGAGTGGCATTCCTTCATTCAGTTCTATCTCCTTCTCAATGCACATCACCTACTTAAGTTTTAAAATGATAATGGGGCAGCCAGAAGACCATCAAACAACTTCTAACGAAGGAGAGGGTACAGGATGGAGGGGGACAGAACAGAAAACGGGACACACAGAAAATCATCCCCTGGCAGCAGATTGTTTTCAGCAGTTTCATAACAGAAAATGTGTCGTGTGATTATTAAGGGGCACCGATAACATGTTCACACATTTTATCAGTCCCTGCAGTTAGGAAATGCTCTCATATGCACAGGGGTTCCTCCGGGGATCTGCATAAATGCTCCTCCTCTTGAGGAGACAGATCCCAGGGGAGTTAAGGGGCCCCAGAGCCATCAGAGTGCCACAGCTGAGGCTGGAGTCCAGGTTTCTCATTGTGGTTAGATCTGATACTCTCCACTTCTCCCACACCATGAAGATATTAAAGTAGCAGAGAGTATTTCAGACATGGTGGGCCAATGAGACAACAGTATAAATGCTTAGGAGTTGGAGCGTTCAAGTTCATGGCACTAACATCACTGCGAGACACATGCCCAATGTAGCCATTGGGATCGTACACACTTCTCTTCACTGAGTGGTTCACAGTCAGTTCCTTCAAAGCAAAAGACAATTTTTTTAAAAAAGAGTTGTTCCATTCATTTAAGAATTTATAAACTACTTCCCAAGCAAGAAAAACTAATAAACGAGCTCATAATCTGTCTCCTAGAATTGCTCACCATTATTTCCTTGACTGTATGAGTAGGTTACAGAATTCAATTTAATCATCATTTACCGAGAACACACAAGATGCTTGAGAGTTATGAATTTGAACAAGAAATAGTCTCTCCCTCAAGTAAACTACTTGTTTTATAAAGATACGGCTTTAACATCCAAATCCTAAGTAAGAAGCAACATAAGATTATTGTATGCAGTATGATTTTTGCCTTTGAAGAAAAACACATTTCGGGCAAAGTCCATTAGCTAGTGAGAAACATTACTTTTTTTAAGTTTCTGTTGTTTGATGCATCATGTCTCAAGGGTCTGCATTTATCTGTTAATAGTTTCTTTCAACGTGTGGTGTCAGAGACAGAGGGAGAGAAAGGGAGGGGCAGGAGGAGTCTGTGTGTGTGTGTGTGTGTGTGTGTGTGTGTGTCTTTGGCCTTAGATTTGTCAATTGCTGAAGAGATTGCACTATAAGGCAAAAAGCAGCAGGATTAAAACTGGTGAGTTACAATGCCTTTCTAAATCAATTTTTGACTGGCTCTCAACTTGATTTACCACTGGCATTTTGAAAATGAAAATGTGAGACTAAGCAAAGCCGAGACAAACGTCTCAGTCTGCCGAAGACCTTGGACTTCCAGAGCCGAGCTCAAGGCACTGAGCAATGCCTTTCAGGGGAACCGACTCCAAGGCATTTGTTTAATTGATAAATCCCAAATGAACAATGGCATCTATTACAGTTTGTATCATTTATGCCAATAGAATTTACAAACAACTGAGCCTGGGGCCTGATATAATAAATGCAGTGAATCCAGATACTTTTGTAATCATGACAGGAGGAGTCGTTTAGCAGCATGTGCTCATGTGAACGAGCATAGACTTCGGAGTCGGGCAGATCTTGGTATCCTTCCTGGCTCTGCCCTTGACTTTGACTAGGTGACTTCACCTCCCTGACCTCAAGGTCTCTCCTGGAGTTGTTATGAGACTTAGTTGACGTAATGCACGAAGCCTTTATGCAGTACCCGATACATAGTGCCACCAAGGGTTGGTTTTCTTCCTTCTTTCACTAGATTCTTGAAGGACCACATACAATTTCAGTTCACCTTGAATTCCAAAGATAGGGAAATACTGTCTTAGTTTTGTGTTTCCATTGAAACGGGTTACACAAACATCGTGGCTTTAAAAAGCACAAATTTATGATCTTGCAATTTTGGAAGTCAAGAGTTTAAAACAGGTTTCACTGGGCTAAACCAAGGTGTCTGCAGCATGTCCTTCTGGAGACTCTAGGGAGGATCCCTTTCCGTGCCTTTTGGAGCTTCTAGAGGCTGCCTGCATCCCTTGGTTTGTGGCTCCTTCCTCCATCTTCAAAGCCAGCGTATCATGTTCAACTCAATTTCTCTGCTTCATTGCACATGTCTCTCTCCAACTCCCCACCTCTTTTCCCGATAAGGACCCTGGTGATTGTATGGGCTTATCTGAATAATCCGGGATAGTCTCCTGACCTCAAAATCTTTATCTTAATCACATCTGTACAGTCCCTTTTGCCATGTAAAGTAACATAGTCCCTGGTTCTGGGCAGCAGTACATGGACGACACTGGGAGGGCCATTATCCTGCCTACCGCAACTACTGTGACACTCAAGTTTTGTTCATTTAATAGTTCCTTTGGCACTTTTGATGTTAAATTCAAGGTATTGAGTGTAAAAGATAAATGTCAAGGAAATTAATAAATTTCTCCTGAGTTTAAATTGAAAATTTTTTCACTTTCAGCACTTTGTCAAAAATTCTCCTCTGCATAACACAAGGTTTTCTTGTTGGTTATTAAATCCAACAAAAGATAAAAGATTGAATTGAGTGGGTCATGTGTTATCTCTGCAAATTCAGACCCCTTTATGTTACTATTTGAATGAATTTTAAAAGTTACAAGGTATGCAATGAGAAATAAGGTGGGAGTGGGAAACATGATAGATGATGATGATAGATAGATAGATTGATAGATAGATAGATAGATAGATAGATAGATAGATAGATAGATAGATGATAGATAGGTAAAAAAAGTTCATCAGTGGTTCTCAGTGGAGGCAGTTCTGTCCCACCAGAGGACATTTGGCAATGTATGGAGACATTTTCGGTTGTCAGAATTTAAAAGGTGCTACAGGTGTCTAGCAAATAGGGGCCAAGGATGCTGGTAAATAGGACAAGTACCACTGCAAGCGTTACCCAGCCCAAAACGTCATTGGTGCAGAGGTTAAAAAATCTTTTATTAGATCTCTGTAACTCAGCACTTAACATACTATTTGGTACAGATTAAGCTTCTAATGACCCTTCATTGAACTGAATGTAAACATCCAGAGAAAATATCTGCTGTGGTTAACAGACTAGACCATGATGTCAAACCGCCTGAACTCAAACTGGGCTCCTGTCGGTTGTACAATGCGGAGAAGTTACTTAACTTTTATTTTTCGTCAGTTTCCTCATCAGTTAAGGGGAGATAGAAAGAGATTCATGATAAGTATCAAATTATATAATCTCTGTGATAAATTCAGCATATTTTCTAGCCCATAGTATGGTCTTAATAAATGCCTGCTATTATTATTTTTTCCCAATCCAAGCCAGACCAATTGCCAAATGATGAATAATATAAAAGAACACTTTAATGATAAAATATTTCCACTGTTATCAAATCCACCAAGTTATTTATGGTGTATAGAAAAAAATAAATTTTTCAGGCCATTACATGAGGCAACACGGTGTCAGCAGAGAGCAGTCGTAAGGTGAGGAGACAGCCCAAGCCTAGGCTTTGCCAGAGAAAGAGACTTTCCAGACCCTTTTAGAACACACTTAATATATCAAAAGAGGGGCCTAGAGAACTGGAATAAAACTGACTAATGTCATTTACACATGTCGCCACCAGAAATTATGGGTGCCGGGCTCAGGACTACAGGTCAGGCTTCCAGCCCAGCTGCCTTCTCAAAGCTCAGAGTGGGAATCGGCAGTTACTCCCACCAAAATCCACGTGGGGGGGAGTGTATTCCCAAAGCCATGGGAGGGATTTCACAGTTCTGGCTATTGAATGCATATACACACACAGTCCTGTGTGTATCTGAAGTCGTTTTTACTGCCCGAGACCATGTATTGAAAGGCCTTGAAGGGAGCAGGTGCAAGTGTGTGGGCACCGGTAAAAGCAGAGTGGTGCTTCCCTCTTCCCTTTTGGGGGCAATCACGCAGTGAGGGAGAGGCCCATTTTAGGTCCCAGGAGTCTCCAAAGCTTCTCCAGGGCAAGAAAGAGGTGGATGGTCCTACAGGTGGTACCTACTGAGGACAAAGCAACTCTGCAGCTACACCACGTGCCAAGGGCAATGAAGGAGTCACAGCCAAGGCCTCTGTGGTGATGATGGGGGAAGACAGGATAGAGCTAGTCATATTGGACCTTAAGGAGCAGAAATCATGGTCCCACCTGCCAAAAACACAAACACCACTGAGGAAAGTGATGGACGAGAGATCTTGTCTAGAGACCACCAGGCCAGAGGGCAGGACAAGGACTCCCCTTGGTTCCAAGAGCCCTCGAATTTCCCTCTGTTTCAGGCCATGTGGTGCTCTCTTTTTCGTGCATGCAGATGTCATCTTGCACTAGATCAGGGGAAAGGGGAGAAAGCTGAAACCGGAAAGACTAGGATTGATTTAAAAGAGTTACCTAAAGAGACTGCATTATTGAATCAGGCAGACTTTATTGGATTGCACTAAATTATTGACTTGATATTCGACCTAATACAGAGTTCCTAATATTCAATGGGATTAGAACTTCAGGGATAAGCTATTTTAAAGAAGAAGGAAGCCACATCTTCCTTCGTGCATCTGAGTGCAGTGTGAGCAAATATGGGAGCCCGTGACTCCGGGGGAAGAGCGCTTCTATTGCAGCTGACGTTACTGTTTTTATTGCCCCAGGCGCCTGCTCAAGGTCTCCTTCGATGTCCCCCACGCTGAGCGCTGAAACCATGCCCTGCACTCATTCTGGCTGCTCAGTCATTCTTCTCCCATTAGTAAATCTGAACCTCTCCAAGAAGTCTTCCTAAATCATCTCAGACCGAACATTCCCTGACTCTACCTGGTCCGGCTTTCGAGTTCCTTCTGTGCTGTTCTCCATCTTTTCATTTGCCTTTTTATTCCTGATACCTAACCAAAGTACTCAATTGTCTAATTTCTGCTCTTATTCTATATTTTTCACATATGCGTATTTACAAGCCTAAATTGTAGAGGACAAGTATTGTTTTTTATTCATTACCTTATGTAGCTCTTCAGGCCAGTAAGTGTTTTAAAATGGTCTTGGTTGACAGTTAAGTTATGTTTATTGTGGAACAATGTGTCCATAAAATGGAGCATTTTCCATTCGTTACCCATTACTTTCTGCAACAGGATGATACCTGAAACATGGTTCAGCAACGCCTTGCAACTTCTCCACCCTTAACAGGTGACTTCTGTCCCAGTGCCTGGTGTAATTATAATGGTCAGTGTCCTCAGTGTACTTATAACTTCTTTGCTCTTTTCAGCAAATACAAGTGACATGATTGTAACGAGGGTTAATTGATTATTAAAAGTTTTTTTTTAGATCTGAGACAATAACTGGTATTCCTCCCTCAGATTTCTCAGATTAGACTATGTGCCTAATTTTAGGTAATAATTGCTACATTTTCTGGCAACTTCAGGAACATATAGTCTTGATACATTTTAGAATTATCCTAAAATCAAGTGAGAAAGGGAATGGAGGACACAAGGATGTATTGATCGCCTTCTGTGTGCCAGAAACTTCACTGATAATTGATATTTTATCCCTTTTTACCTTCACAGCATTTATTCATTAATTGTTGGCAATCATTAATTATTGAGGATCTATCATGTGCCAGTATGTTAGGTGCTGAGAATACAGAAGTGAACCAGACAGCTTCCTTGGTGAAGCTTGCAGTCTAGCTGTTTGCTGATTGAAATACAAAAACAGCTGGGAAACAAGCTATTTAGGGGAAAAAAAAACAACAGAATTTACTGATGGCTAAGTGGGGAATAAATTGAGGTGCATAACCGGAGAATCTAACCTAAACTAGCAGTTCAGGGAAGTCTTTCCTGAGGAAGATTACACCGACCTGCTGTATGAAGTTGGATTGACCAGGTGAAGATGGTCCAAAGGACTTTATGCCGAGGGGAGCACATGCAGGGAGGCTGAGATGTGAAAGAGACTAACTATGCATCGTCGGCAGTGCATAGAGTACGCCAGACAAAGGGCGTCAAGGAGAGAACGGTGGCTGATGGGACTAAAGAGAGGGACGAGGACCGTGGGGGTGGGGGCTTTATCCCAGGCGTGAAGAGAAAGCACTGAAGGATTTATTCGAAGAAAGCGCCATCTTTAGCATGTTGTTACTGCTGTCATTGTCACTGCTGTTGCCAGGCGGGTCTCGCTCCAGAAAGGAAAAGGCATCAGAAGGAAGCAGAACTGAGGGTGTGTTTGGAGGGCCTCGGTTCGGTAGATGAATGAGCAATGGTGATGCTTGGACCAAGGTGACCCCAGTGCAGGCGGAGACAAGTAAGTGGGTCAAGATAGAGATAAGAGGTAGAACTGACAGGAGTTGGTGGCCCAGTGAACGTGGTGATGAGGGCAGAGGGGAAGGTCTAGGATGACTCTGATGACCTTTACAGAGATGGGGCATGTAACAGGGGGACAGGTTTTGGAGAGAAAGTAATGGGATCAGTTGGGAAGCACGGAGAGTAAGATGTCGAAGAGACTTGCCTGGGAATCAATTGTATCCTTGCCTCTGGATCTTGAGAAAACGGGCTGCCCTGAAGTTGTGTGTAGAATTGGGCATCAATGGCGCATAGATAATAGTTGAAGACATGAAAATAGGTAGATGACCTCAGATAAGGAGAGTATGTGAAACGAGGAAAGACAGGGACCTAAGACATAGGCCTCGAGATTACCAACATTTTTTTTAAAGATTTTATTTATTTATTTTTAGAGAGAGGGAAAGTGAGGGAGAAAGAGAGGGAGAGAAACATCAATGTGTGGTTGCTTCTCACGCATCCTCTACTGGGCACCTGGCTGGCAACTCAGGCACGTGCCCTGACTGGGAATCAAACTGGTAACCCTTTGGTTCACAGGCCGGAGCTCAATCCACTGAGCCATTCGAGCCAGGGCAAGATTACCAACTTTTAAGGGACAAGTAAACTAGGAATAGCTGGCAAAGTTAACTATTCTAAGCTCTATCTTATAGATGACAGAATGAAAACTAAGATAATTTAATTAATTTAGTTGATTAACGGGAAAGTCAGAATTCAAACTCAAGTCTTTCCACCTTCAAAATCTACCTTCTGAATGCTTCAAGTTTATGATGCAAAAATAATTTGCTGAAGTGTGTTTCCCTAATCTAGGCCTTCTGTTAAGCACTTTACATACATGATTTTACTAATTTTTAGAGCAATGCACCCGCTGACTAAGTGTCATTATTATTCCTCTCATGTAGATGAGGGAACTGAGATTCAGAGAGGTTAACTAAGTTCCCCAAGGGTACACGGCTTAGTACGCAGCACGAATACACACTCACTTCTTCCCCTTGCCCAGCTTCATTTTCAGCATGGACGGTGCCGGTTCAGGCCGTGGTTCTCAAACTCGAGCCTTCATCAGAATCACCCAGAGGGTTTCTTAAAACACAGACTACTGGGCAGCAGCCACCGAGTTTCTGATCCTGCAGGTGTGTGGGGCCTGAGAATTTGCATTTTTAACTTGTTCCAGCACCTTGCCACAGTCATACGCTGCCATCAGTGTTTTGATTTGTAAAATAATCATCAGACTTAAATTAATTAATGCATGCTAAATCATTCACATTCAAAGATCGCATATGAAAATACATACTATCAGAGTTCATGAAAAGATATTTTTATTTACGTAACCCCAAATCTTTAAAACAGAATCTACTTGTAATCGCTGCCATAGAGTTCAAGCTAGGCTGAATTCTTCCAGGCACAGACTCCGCCCAGCGAGCCCTTCACAACGTTAATATACTGACTAGCATTACGTACACTTGCACTATGTAGAGAGAGGTATGCACCCACACACATATGTATATACATATATATTGAACTCCGTTAAGCCTCCGTGTGCCCTAACTTGATCGTGGATGTATTTCCCTAATTTTAAATAATATTCAAGCTATTTAATACAAAGATATTCTCGTTCTCTCTGCCGTGACTGTGGTTCGCCCACCTGAATCCCAGCCAAATGACATCTTTCCCCCCCAGCTGTTCTCTGAGGGTCCTTTAACGTTTCAGATTGGAAACCATTTCATTTATTGAAGGGCCACAGTTACTCTTGCATTACACTCTATGCGTATATCAACCACAATCCAATTTTTTTTTTAATTTCAGGATAAAAAGCACCTCATTCCTTCCCTAAGCCCCCTTCAGGCTGTTGTAGGTACTTCCCTGTGTGTGCCCTGTAGGTAAGCTTTTGTGTAGATTCTGTTTTCTGTCTAAACATAGAAGATTCAGTTTGGTTACTGACTCACAGTGACCCAGCGACAAGTAACGAGAGGAATGGGGCAGCAATCGCGAGTTTCATAAACCACTACAAATCTGTACAGTTAGTGTTCTACCTCTGAATTAGAGTCCAAATCAAGTTGAAAGTTGGCTCTAGTAGCAGGTAAGAAGATGCCGGCCATGCCCACAACCCAGGTCCCTGTATTTACTTGTCAAGGTGCTGCACTTAAAAAAGAATAATAATAAATCAACAGAAAAGCCAACAGAGACCAGGAGCTCCTTCCGGAACAAAACGCCGTAGGTACAGTAGTAAAATTCCTGCCAGAGTCAGATGAGATGTGACTTTCTGAGAGAAGCCGGTAATTTTTACTTGATGGTGAATCGTTAAAAGTGAACCAGATGATTAAACTTAATGGAACCGGCACATTAAACTGAAATTAGTAAAAACATGCCTCCAGCAACCTACAACCTTTTATTTGTTGTTGTTTAACTTCTGCCTTTTACAGTGCCCATGATAAATGACATCACAAAAGAAAAAATCCAATTAAAATCTAAGTGCTCAATAAACCCCTAATGTCTGCTCGTCACCACGACTTTCACCAGCACTGATGGCTTCTGTCTCCTCTTTTCCCCAAGAGTAGAAAAAAGAGCTGGCCCTGGGGTCGGGGGTGCAGTTCAAGAGAAGGGGAGGAAAATGGGGGAAGAACTACAAGAAAGCTTCTGGAGGCTTCTGCGGCTCTGCTCTCCATCAGCCACAGCCCTGCACTTGGAGGTGGGGGAGGTTAAATGGTGTTATTACCATTCAACGCCTGAGGGAAGAGATGCGTTTTCCCACGAGTTTTCAAATATTGATAAATCAGCATTGGGATCGGCAAAGCAATATTCTGTTCACCCACTTAGCTGGTCTCTCCGCCGCCCCTCCGTGTTGTCGCGGAGGTTTGTTCTATAAGTCATCGAAATGGTGTCTCCTGACAGCTAAAAATTAGTTTCTGATTACTTTTACCTGAATAAATCTTGTGACCAGATGTGGTATTCTCCTACTAAGTGTGCAACAATTACATATTGAGAGTGAGGAAAGAACGGGCCAAGGGGAGTTTGTAATCTAGTGGAACACAGAATATAATAAATCACATGGGGAAAAAAAACAGCAATTGCCACCTGGGAGAAGAATACCGGCTTTTCATAGCAAGATTTCACCTTAGAGATAGCGTGTGTTTGCCAGATTGGGTTTTCAAAGTCCTCACAACAAAGTTCCCAAAGTCAAAAAAAAGAGCAAAAACACACTCATTATGAACTAAGAGTTAATAATAGTAACAGTATTTTAAACGAGGAAGGAACTTTGTAATTCATAAAACACACATGTGCTTTTATCATGTGTTTGCGTAGCAATTACTGTAGTATTTATATATAGGTTCTACTTAGACCCTCACCGCAGCCTGGTCCTGTAGCTCTCATTATGCGCATTTTACCGATCAGGAACCTGGCACGGGCGGTTCATTGACGCTGCTGTGACCCTACATTTGGGGAGGGAAAAGAATGAGCTGCACCTACATTTCAGGTGTCCACTGCAGGGCCCCTGCACGGTGCCAGGATGCAAACCACGGCTGCCCGGGAGCCGGGACGCAACGGGCAGGGAGGCTGGTTTCGCTGCTCCTGAGTTAATGAAATGGCTTTTTAAGAGCTCTCTTCAGCCATTGCAATTTGACGGTAGAGAGTTAAACTTTCCCCAGCGGCTCTTTCTGTGTAATCACGGTTTCAACGTGTCCTTAGCACATAGCATTACGCAAATCACAGAGTACCCTTGCTTTACATTTCTTACTGCGTTTGTCTCACTTCTAAGTGATTTCCTCCCCGTTTGCATTTATCTTCCATTATTTCTGTCAAATTGCTTTTGAGGCTACTAATTGTGTGAATAAAATGATCTCCCTCAAACCTTGCAATTAACCAGCGTTAGCTGCGTGGCCTTGGGCACAGCTTCCCATCTCTAAAAACTGGGAGGTGGCACCAAACCGTCTGCCAGGCCTCTTCTTGCACTCACGTTCTAACCCTCTGATGCGTTCACGGGAGCTGCGTGATTCGGGAAACACTTGTGTAAACTGGACCTTCAGGCCTCTGGACTCCGTGCTGAAGGATTCGGTTAGCCCATGTCTCCCAAATTGTGTTTTTGAGGGAATATCACAACCAAAGAGGGTTCTTTACATAAGAGAGTTCGGGAAAGCTAAATTAAATTAAGTCAAGTACAATTTTGAATTGTAGGCATTCACCGTCTTTCACATGTTACTGGGCATTGGATGACTCTAAGACAGAGGCAGAATATGAAGTATTTCCCAAACTTCTTGGACCACAGAACCCTTTTGCAGCAGCCTTTTGTAAAAATGATATTCCGTATGATACACTTTTAGAAAGGTAGGGTTACGTTATTTTTTAAAATCCCGTTATCACTCTGGAATTCTATTTTCCAGTGTGCTTCTAGACACTCCTCTGAGCACGCCATACAGCATCAGACAGGAGGGTACAGAGTCCGTTTCCCTGTTGCCGTTACAACTGCAGTAACGTGGCCGGTTCCTATTTCGACAGAATTGAAATCGGAGAGAGATTAGCAGCCTTCCCCACTGACCGTGCTTGTCTGTATGCAGCTGAAGTCTATAAGTGAGGTTTGAAAACAGTTCTCCTCAATAAAAAGCACTTTTTAAACATTTGTAAGTAGGGTTAGATTAGAAAACCTACGAGATACTGAAGATCTATGAGATGCTGCCTAAATTTTTGCTGAAGTGGGAAAAAGGGAGCAAGGGAAGTAACAGGAAGTCAGCACTTCGGAAATAATCTCTGGGATAGGCGTCACGGGCTCCTTTCCAAGTTGCAGTCATCTCTCCCACTTCAGTGGTGTGTTCACACTCGGGTAGCTCAGCCCTTTACCCGCACCCACTGCACCAGTGGTTAATCCCACGGGAGCCCCTGCTGCTTACCTTCAGGGGCAGAAATCCACTCATTCCTCAGGCAAAACATTCAATGTTAGGCTGGCTCTCCTTTTGAGAGGTTCTTTCCCATGTTAAACTAAAATCGAAGCGTGAAATATCCTTATTTCAAGTGACCTTGTAAATTTTCTCATCAGGTGCTTTTCAAGGCAAAGTCCGTAGTAGCCCTTAAGATATTTTTTAGATGCTTCAAGTTCAATTTCATTCACTGATTCATAAATAACTACATAAGTTTCAAACCTATGTAGAAAATGGATTATAATCTCCATCATATTAGACTCAGAGAGATTTACTAGCTTCCCTAAATTCAGTATAGAGGCAGAATGTACTCAAGTCTGTCTGATGTAAAAACCAAAATCCTTTTCTCAATAATATACTGCTTCTAGAGTGTGCCTGTGAGTATGAGTGAGGGAGAGTGTCTTAGTGGAATCTAAAAGCTGTAGGGAAAATAGTTTCACCCCAGCCAGTCCGATATGACCGTGGGCATTTTGTGATTGCTCTGGCGTTTAGTTTTCCATCCTTCAAAATAACGATTAAATTTTGTCCAAGCTCTGTTCCAGATCTGGAAATTTCTATGATTATGCGGAAACATATTCATTAATGAATGGTATTTTAGGATTTAAGTAATAGTGAAAGAAAAAACCGCATCCCTTACACAGGATTGAATGAAAGCATTCATAGTAAAGATAAGCAGTTTAGGATCACATGTTTGACTTTTACTTTCTTTAATTTTTTTTTCTACACTAGTTACATTCAGACATGGATAGAGGAGATGGATCACTTAAATATATCCTTTCAGGAGATGGAGCAGGAGATCTCTTCATTATCAATGAAAACACAGGGGACATACAGGCCACCAGGCGGCTGGACAGGGAAAAAAAACCTGTCTACTCCCTTCGAGCACAAGCTGTAAACAGAAGGACAGGAATACCTGTGGAACCCGAGTCTGAGTTCATCATCAAGATCCATGACATCAACGACAATGAGCCGATATTCACCAAGGAGGTCTACACGGCCACGGTCCCCGAAATGTCCGATGTTGGTGAGTGAGGCGTGGTTTCCCCCGTGCGCTATTTCTGCCCCAGCGCACCAACTCAATGAAGACCCTGAGTGAGCTTTACTCGGTTGAATAAATATGCGTGCTTCATTCTAAACGTATCATATTTCAACCTAGTTAGGTCCTTTTCGTAAGTACCTCATGTTTCCTAATATTATTCTAGTCTCATTTCAATTGTTTTTAAGAAAATGACACTTCCTCTAAACACAAGGGTATGAAAAGGGGCAGCATGCGAGAAGGAAAAAGAAAGAGCGACCGTCTCATCCCATTCGTCCCCCATTCCAAATTCCTGTGCTGTGTCTCCAGCGGGAAAGCAGCAGCCTCCCCCAGGGCTCTCCGCCCACATGGGTGTTAGGCTCCAAGTAAGACTCTCCCGGGAAAACAGAACCCTAGGTTTACAGTCCAGACTAAGGAGGCATGACTGCTGCATACTTGAAGAAGAGACTCAAAGAAAACTGTTTCTTAATCCATAAAAAATATGCAGAGGATGTCTAAGGGGTATATGCTTTACTAATTGGTGGAAATTAAGAGACTTTCATGACATAAATATGATAAATTAATATTTTGTGTGCAGCTCTACCAATTTTAAAGTTAATATGTGGGCACTTCATTTGCTTAGACTGGGAGGAGGCAAACAGAATTTCAAGTAAGAAAAAGAGCCCTCCCGACATCACTCCTAGCCATATGACTACACTTCGTGGGTGACAATGACAAATACTCAACAACTCACGTGAGGTTTATTTTAATTCTCACTTAGTGTCAAATTCAGAAGGACTAAATTACATAATAAAAGCGTTTCTGTAATTCTGAGTCATATATCAGAGCTGTTTCAGTTCACAGTTCCAAGATTTTGAAAATATTTAATCTATGGAAACGACTGTAAAACATGTAAATTTTTCTCACAACGTCGTTGCTCATCTCATTACTTGAAGCTACTTTGTTTTGTTTAAAAACTCACAGATCGTCACCAGGCGAAGAGGAGGATTAGAATTCTTTTAAGAGGAAGATTTGTTAGGAACCATATTTCTCCACTAGGTGGTAAAAGACGGGAAGAATTAATAACGAATAGTCTTCTCATCGGCACCACCCAGGGCAACCGTAACCAGACATGCAAGTTGTCACCATGCAACTATCGGGGGTGCCATTGACTTTCTAAGCCACTGTAGAATTAAATATGTCATGCAAATATTTGGGGGTAGCTGACAGAAACATGTTTTGAGAAAGGGAAGCCTTTTTCTGACTTGCACACAGGCACGGTTATCTTGATATTCATTACTATCATAAACTAATATGTCATTATTCTAATATAAAGTCATCTTAAATAAATTACATAAAGAAACAACAGCAGAGTGGTATAAATGAACTTTGCTGTCAAACAGTCCCGAGTTTGAAGTTATCTTTACGAAAAAGCAGCAGTATGGCATTGGGTAAATGACTTGATTTCTCTGATCCTCCAGTTGCATATCTGTAAAAAATAAATAATAGATGTCAACTTCTAAGCGTTACCATGAAGACAAAAGAAGAAAACAAGAGCAGAGCCCCCAGTACAATATCTAGCAACTAACAGGTGCTCGAAACTTCCAGACAATCACATCCTAAAAGCGATTAAATTGTGTATTAATGTCAATAAGAACGTGTTTGTTGACTTCTGTTAGCTTTCACTCTGAAGTCATATGATACTCTCGTTCTCCCCAAGTCCCTCACTAAGTTAAAAGGATCCATGCTCTATCTCATACCAACGTGCTACCTCCAGAGCATCCTACCGTAACACAGTGCAACATATTGATATTTGTTCAATAACTGTATTGGTTACAGATTACAACTGCAATGTAAAAATTCTAGTATTCGCTAAAGGTAACTTCCCTGCCCTATTCATAGACAGGAAAACATTGGCAGTATGCTTACTACTTATTTAATAAGAATACCATAAGTCAGCCATAAAATAATCTTAATCAGAGGATCTTACCCTTTCAGGAAGTCACAGACCCCTTTGAAAATCAGATAAAATCTATGGAACTTCTCTGCAGTGAAATATACATGCAAGCATAGACCTAAAAATTTGCATGGAATTTTATGGGAGTTTAGGATACTTCAAATGTTATTAGGTGACGTAGGTCTGTAAAATAAGAGTACTGATATAAAACATCATAGTTTTCTTTACACATTTAATTGCAATCATTTTTTTGTATTATAGGTTCCAGATGTGTATCCTCTGCTATCTCAATTAATTCTTTATTTAATCCAAAACTGCCCCTTTTAAGGTACAAGGACTTTCAATCTCTTAGAATTATCAGGTAGATTGATCACTAAGAATGCTTTCATTTGCCAGTAACAGAAAACCCAGTTCAAACTAGTTTAAATAATAGAAGGGTTTCTTGGTCACATTACTTAAGTCCAGAAATGAAGCAGGCTTTCGACAAGGTTTGATTGGGATTCTAGCTATTTCCTCCTTAACTCCCTGTCCTGTTCAGCTTTGTGCTCGGGCTGCCACCTCCAAGGTCACTAAGTAGCTGCTGCGTGAGGAGAAGAAGAGAAGGAGCACCTATGACACAGAATCTCTGGCAAAATCATGAGTGGCCCCCTGATTGGACAACCCCTAAACTAATCCCTCGGGACAAAGTAATGCAGGATTCAGATTGACTTGGGCCCAGATAACTTAAAAGAAGCACCGTAGCAAGAATCCAATGAAAGCCCACTCGTAGATATGGATGGAAATCAGTTCCACCCAACATCATGATCCCTCCCATGCTCCCCTTTAACCTAATCCTTGCGGTATTTATAAATGCTGTTCACATTGCTTCAGAACAGCAATCCAAGGCTCTTCAACCTAGCATAACGTTGAAGTTCCCCACTCCCATGCCATGACGGTTTCATACAAAAATAAAATCATGCTTTCTCTTTATGTGTGCGTATCTAGGATCTGTCATGGGCCCTTAATATATTTTCAATTCATGTTCTGTCATTGCAGGCACATTTGTTGTCCAAGTCAATGCTACTGATGCTGACGACCCAACATACGGGAACAGTGCGAAGGTTGTCTACAGCATCCTGCAGGGGCAGCCCTACTTCTCGGTTGAATCAGAAACAGGTTGGAATTCCTTTCTGATCTTCTTTTTATACCCTGTCATTGGCATGTTCAGCTGAGCTAGCATAGTTTTTAATAAAAACAATCAGTGTGATTGAATTTTTTTTAGATTTGTCTGCTAAATACCAGTGATATAGCCTGGTTGGTATAGCTCAGTGGATTGAGCACGGGCTGAGAACCAGAGGGTCCCGGTTCGATTCCCAGTCAGGGCACATGCGTGGGTTGCAGGCCAGGTCCCCAATGAGGGCCATGTGAGAGGCAACCATACATTGCTCTTTCTCTTTCCCTTCTCCTCTCTCTGAAAATAAATAAATAAATAAAATCTTTTTAAAAAAATACCAGTGATATATTTATAAACAAAATATGCAGATCATTTTAATCAAGAAGTTTGACAATGGACCTTTTACCATTTTTATACATGATATATTCAGAAAATATACATTGCTTTATTTTTTCCCTCCAACTTGGGATAAAGCTAAAAGACCAACCCCTTCTGATAGCCATTTTGGCTGTTTACTTAAAAGAAGAATTCCAATTCTTCTTTTTCTAGTTATTTGATAGGTTTGTATTTCTCTACCATGCTCTGAAGCTACCTGTAGCCACATGACTTACCTGGGCCAATGAAATGTGGCAGTGATGTGAGTTATTTCCAAGTGGAACTATCAGACCTGGTGTACAACCCACCGCATTCCCTCCCCCGTGCCCCAGTGGTCCTGCAGGGGTGGGGGCGGGGAACCAGTGCTGAGATGCACCTCCAGCCCAGAACTCGGAGTGTTGTGATGAGTATAGTGTCCTGCCGGCCCAGTCAGAGCGTGAGCGAACAATACACTTTAGCTGTATGAAGCCACTAAGATTGGGCATTGTCTGTCATCGCCCATTGTCTGCGCTACCCAGACTGAGCCAGTTCTAATAGAGTGGATTGCCTTAATGAATCCTTTTTTTCAACATCTCCACAAAACAGCATACTATCTTATGATGAATTGTTTTAGTAAATATCATGTGTACTGTCTATTAAATTCTATACTTAAGTGTGTTATCATAATAGGAGTCGAGTTCCTTTTAAACATTTTTCAAGCATCCGTTATTCTTAGTGGAAACTAAAACCTTCTTAGGTGACTATGTCAACTTGGAAATTGATGTGATAAAAGGGGCAAGAAGTTGGAAAGAAGCCCAAGGAGAAAGAAAATGTTGAATTTAAAAACAATGAGGATGAAAAAATGAGAATTATTCAACTTAAAGAACAAAAGGCTAAGGTATCAATAAACACTGTTATTTGGAGAACAGAAAGCAGCTATACTTTCACCGAAGCCAGTACTGTAGGAATAAAACTGACCTCTTGTCTGAGGTATTCTCATTAAAAAATTTTTTAGAAAAAGATATTTTCAGCTTCATAGTGGTTCGGCACTAGAATGCGCTACGAGAGAGGGTTATAAAGCCTTCTGCAGTGATTTTTAAAAGAATGTTGTTATATAAGCATAAAGCCTACCTAGAGATTAGGCAAACTTTCAGAAGTTCTTCCGCCTCATTATTTTATAACTACCTAACAACAGAGGTAAACTTCACCTAACTTAAGAATGCTGGTCCCTGCTGGGACCAGTTGAACTAATGTTCACATCAGGTTTAGGAAGACTTAAATTCTCTTGGATCATACAAGATGATGATTTTGAAAGAACTGATGCTGTGTTTTTTTTAAAACCATAGTTCTGTGGTTTAGAGAAATCCCCAGAACATTCATTATGGCGGGCATATCTGCTGAGCAATTAGCCAGCCGTGAAGTGAAACTTGAGTCAGCACATGTACGTGGCTTTCGTAACAATTTCCTCAGAATACACCTAAATATATGGAGCGACTTCAGTAGCATACTTGTTCATTGTGCTGCAGGCCAGGTTACATTTTTTCTGTGTCATCCTAGAGCACTTAATATTTATGCTGCTTAACAGTCTCGACTGTAGGATTTGACTTATCCTCCTTGTATTGTAGGTGCTTTCCTTTTTAATTTTAATGTTATATTTAACCCAGCATCCTCTAAATGTCTATCTCCCCATGTGGTTTTTGTTTCCTTCCGTATAAAGGGTACCTATAATCATTTTTATGTCGCCCATGACATCAGCGGAGTGTTATGCATATGGTGGGTGACTATCATGTTTGCATAAATAAATGATCCCATAAAATATTTTTAATAGGTTCCTTTCTACTTCTGAATTTCCTGTCTGTAGGCATCATCAAGACAGCTTTAATCAACATGGACCGAGAAAACAGGGAGCAGTACCAAGTGGTGATCCAAGCCAAGGACATGGGCGGCCAGATGGGGGGGCTGTCTGGGACCACCACCGTGAACATCACGCTGACGGACGTCAACGACAACCCTCCCCGCTTCCCCCAGAGTAGGAGCATTTCATTGACGACTTTCCTCCGTGCACTTTTGTAAAACTCTAAATTGAACAGTGATGTTTATTTTCGATAATTGCTATTAATTGTCAAAATTAATGAACTTAGTGAGAACCGGCGCTGTTATTAAGAATGAGTTGACAAGGCTTTCACTCAGTAGACGGGAACATTTATGTTCCTGAATCGGTAATTAGCTGAGTGATTTCTGATATGGCTGTCATTGTAAAAGCAACATCATTGTTTTATTTTTCCTTATTAAAAAGAAAACCACAGCCCGGCTGGTGTAGCTCAGTGGATTGAGCACAGGCTGGGAACCAGAGGGTCCCGGTTCGATTCCCAGTCAGGGCACATGCCTGGGTTGCGGGCCAGGTCCCCGTGAGGGCCATGTGAGAGGCAACCATACATTGCTCTTTCTCCCTCCTTTCTCCTCTCTCTGAAAATAAATAAATAAAATCTTTAAAAAAAAAAAAAGAAAACCACAAACATGAATTTGCTTATGCAGAACATATGTATAGGAGCAGGCTGCTATTTGTTAGGAAACATTTGACTTTATATTTTGTGAATTTAATCAACCATGTAATCTCTTTTAAATCCTCACGAAGCTTTGTAAGAGGAGGATTTATCATTTTACTGTTTCTAAAAATACATTTGTGCAAATCACTATGTACTTAATCTACTTGTACTCATAAATAGTTTTCTACATTATGGTTAATTGAGATACCGAAAGCCATCTCCAAAATCATTAACTCTCATGAGTCCATAGGAAGGAAGAAGAAGGAAAAGACTTTCGTAAATACCCACTCTGCATCGAGCAGGGCACTAGACCCTTTCACGCAGAGCACCTCAGGTGGGCACTGGCTCTAATGTGATTTTGCTTCCAGGGACAAAATTCCTTTCTGACCATGGTCTCCTAAGAAAATTACCCGAATCCTGTCTTCCGGAGAAAATAGCTGCCCATTATTAAATAGAAAACCCACGTACTCAATCATGGCATATTTTTAAAGCCAGTCAGCTGCTCTGGGCTTCTTTTATAATGAAGATACACATGGATCGACGGGAAATAGCTTTGTTTTCTTTATTTTTTTAACTAATTAATCACAGTTAACTAAATGCAAAAACAGACTAATTTCTGATTTAATAAGTAGGAGAAAGATTTCAGGAGCCTTAAAAAGTCCCCCAGAGGCCTGAACTAAAATATCAGGATCATCAACACCTCCCACAAAACCCCCTTTTCCATGCGGAAATGCCCCTGGAGAAGGATAACGAAAAGGCTGAGGGCACCTAGATACACTGGTGCCTTATCTAACTCTGCTCTCTGCTTGGACAGCCCATGATCATCAGCGGAAAACATGTGAAGGCGAGGGAGGGGAGAGTAGAGAAAGCGGTAGGAGGCACCCCAAGTGGAAGTCGAATACACCAGAGGAAAACGTGGCCGGTTATCATTTTACCAAGGATGTGCCCAATACTCACTGGATTAATATTATTGAAGGACAATATTCTAGGGGTGTTCAAGTGTTTTTTCCAAAATAATTTGCATGAATCATTGGCAAAATGTATTGGATGAGAGAAGAGTAAGTTTGTTTTACTTTTTTCTTTTCTTTTCGCCCTTCATACACACTGGCTTCTAAGATCTAAATTGAAACTCACATGTAGTCTCCTGACACCAGTTTTGCAACATGAGGACATAAGCAAAGTGTCTGTCTATGAAATATAGGTTTTTTAAATTAGGAATATAAATTCAAGAATGGAAAAAATCTATGCACAAAAACTAATAATAAAACTTAAAAGACAAAATAATCAAAAGAAACACATTTCAGAGCTTTATCTCTCAGTGTATTTCCCCATCTTCCTAACTGCAACTAGACCAGCTCCAGGTTTGAGTGAGTGACTGCTAGGGAACATTCTCTAAATTGCTGTAATTTATTTTCACCTTCAGTTATTATTAGCAATGACAGAAAGAACTCTTTTAAAATAATACCTAGTAATTGGCTTAAAGTCACAGTTCAGGTTAAATTCTTTTCCATTCTTTCTGCTAGATTACATTAGCAGGAGGCTTTGAAACCTGCACCCTCCCTAATGATTCAGTCTTTCTCACAATCACACCATGAACTTGGAAGCCTATTTACAGGACAAGAAAAGTGTTCACCATTTGCAAAGAGACAGGTATGAGATAAAAGAAATATTCTTAACAATCATGAAAGTACAGATGAAAGGAGACTAGGGCACCACTAATTATTTTAAAGAAAGCACAGACCTGCCTGCATCCATAGTGATGTCTGAAAGAACCGCTAGAAAATGGGTTTTGTTTCTATTGTGATGGAGTATACTTAGTCCGTGTTTGACTTATATCTTTCTGGCAATTAATAGGTACATATCAGTTTAACACCCCTGAATCTTCTCCACCCGGAACGCCCATTGGCAGCATCAAAGCCAGTGATGCCGACGTGGGAGAAAATGCTGCGATTGAGTACAGCATCACAGAGGGAGAGGGGCTGGACATGTTCGAGGTCATCACTGACCAGGAAACCCAGGAAGGGATTATAACTGTCAAAAAGGTAATGCCGCCCTGGCCAGCGTGGCTCAGTGGACTGAGTGCCGGCCTATGAACCAAAGGGTCACTGGTTGGATTCCCAGTCAGGGCACATGCCTGGGTTGCAGGCCACGTCCCCAGCTGGGGGCACGCGAGAGGCAACCACACAGTGATGTTTCTCTCCCTCTCTTTCTCCCTCCCTTCCCCACTCTCCAAAAATAAACAAAATATTTTTTTTAAAAAGGTAATGCCATTGGTTAAATACCATACAGGTGAATGCCTTTATGTTTCTCTGCTCCCCGGGTAACTGGGGGCAATTACATCTCATATGACCATTCCTCCAGATTTTCATTTACTAATTCATTTTTTAAAACATCAAGTCTAATTACATTGTGATCTCTTTGGTTGGCTTTTAGGGGTCCACCTAGTCTTATGCATTCATTAATTCCAAACTTTCAATAAATTTTTATTAAGGACCTCCTAAGTAAATAAATAATATAAACAAATGATATACATAAATTATATAAAATAACTATAAACTGAATGACAAAACAGTACCAGACACTGTTCTAGATACTGGAGGTTTAATGGTTGATTCAATAGGATGGTCTTTGTTTTCCTGGAACTTCTGATGTAGGAAGAAAAGACACAAGGAAGCAAATAAACAAACATGTGTAACTATGAATTTTGATACATGCTTTGAAGAAAAAGAGTAAGACACACAGGGATAACAAGGACCTTAATTAGAGAGACGATATAAAGACCACAAAAATAAATTAACACAAATTTCCTATGAGCTCTTTAGCTACTTTCTGGAACACAATAATAACTCTTTTATATTCTGAATCCCTATTTGTCCTTATGTACTTATTCACCATTTATCCCCCAAATTGTCTGGTACCACAGAGCACTCTATGGAAGTGTGGCCAACATTAAAACCAACATTAAAAACCAATATTATTTTATTATTAATATTAATAATATTAATATTTCACCTTTACCAATATTTTCTCTCTCCTTTAACACACTGTGTGGTATATATTTGCTGGTATAGGCACATACAGATAAATGTAAATAACAAGACAATATTTTCCTCTTAAGCTTTGAATTACAGGTCTTAGTAACTGGAAACACAATAAAACATGTTTAAGTGACACTCAGACCAATGTTTTACACTATAATATAATTAGGAAGCCCATTAGTGTGCATTAACCTTTTTAATTTTTCTGGGGCCTTATCAGATTCAAACTGAAATTTTGCCAAGCCGCCTAAATCACATTCACTAACGTCTTGATTAATTGTGTTTCTGGTGAGACTTGTCATATTATTATCTAAAACTAAAAGTCAGCAATAAGCATGTGGGTTCACCATGTCTCCAGAAGCAAAGATACTTTTCCTAAAGACCTCTGACAACAACTATCATTACTTTCTTTGGCAAGTAATTAGCCCAATGCCCTTATCAAGATAACACTTGGAATATTTTATCACCTCATATAAAAAAAAAAAACAACACCATTTTAAATCTATTTTATCTGGATGAGGAATAAGGAATTGTGATTCAAGCCTATAGTTCTCAATTCTGGCTGCACATGAGAATCACTTGGGGAGGTGTTGAAAGGTATAGATTCCTATTCGCCCGTCCCCCGGGCATTTTGGTTTAATAATCCAGGGTGGGGCCCAGATATCGGCAAATTTTAAACATTCATTTGGTGTTCGGTTAAAGCCAGCTGTGACAGCATCTGACCTAGAATAAACTACTATGGATTTGCCAACTTGCCCCTGGTATGGTTCCCTCTAGTCACATGGAAGGATTTGTTTTAAAGGATGTTTCACTGACTCCTGCTTCCGGGTTCCCTTTCTTGACCATCACACGTGGTACCCCTGTACCCACTTTCCAGGCAACAGCAGGCCCGGTTTCAGTCCATACTTTCCTCAGGACCATGTGCCACCTGAACTCCCACACCTTCACCCTACATCACACCGTGTGGTGCTGTCTCTAAGCACTCAATCCTCTTCATTTATCAGTGCTTTGCGCTAAAAATAGTTTATATCTTGGCTGCTTTAAATATGTCACTTCTCCCTTCTCTACCTTCCAAGCTCTTGGACTTTGAAAAGAAGAAAGTATATACCCTCAAAGTGGAAGCCTCCAATCCTCACGTCGAACCCCGCTTCCTCCACCTGGGGCCATTCAAGGATTCAGCCACGGTGAGGATCATGGTGGAAGACGTAGATGAGCCCCCCGTCTTCAGCAAACTGGCCTACGTCCTGCAAATAAGAGAAGATGCTCAGATAAACACAACAATAGGCTCCGTCGCAGCCCAAGACCCAGATGCTGCCAGAAATCCTATCAAGTAAGTATACTTCCACAATACATCTCTTTCTTACATTTCAGTCGATTTATATTCAAGTATCTGTCTGCTAGTTGAAAAAGAGGAATCCTTTTTATCCAATTCGACAGCGGTGTCTTCCTAAAAAACCACTCTAAACAGCGCCTTTTACCTATTTGCTCAACATAAATATTATTTTAGCAGTGGCATAAACTTTAACAACATAGAAGTAAGACAACGAAATACCCCTGAATGGCCCAGGTTTGTTGTTTTTTGTTTTTTGTTTTTTTTAAGGTTGTAAATTTGATCAAGAGTAGCGTGGAGAAAGCATGTGGCAGTCTGTTTTTCAAGTGTAGAAGACCTAGTATGTAACACTGAGAGGCAGAATTATGCTCCATTTGGATGCATAATTTCTTTCTTTTGCAGATGTGGATAAAACTGAGAAGCATTTCATGATACATGTCTGTGAAATCCTGGGGAAGTTAATAGAGCTGAATCCAATTTATACTATGTAAGCAAGCTCTATTTTCCCTGTACATTCCTCGCACCTTAGTTGTAAATCACATTGCAAGAAAAGCCTCGTTGCTCTTTGAGATGCGGATGCTTCAGGATTCTATCTAGCCTTGTAATGGGAAAGCGTGGAAATAAACCAACCTCCCGCCTTTAGCCAGTAGCGTAGCTGACTACATGAGAAAAGTGCTACACCAGGATATCTTGGTGTAATTGGTTCCCCATAAAGCAAGCAAGAGGCTGAGAAGCTAGAGAAACTCTTGCAGTGAGTCCACAAATACATTCTAACCGGTGCACCTGCTGCATACCAGCCATGTTCAAGGCATCGGGGGCACAACGGAAAACAATACCAAGTCCTGGTCTCATGGAGCTTGCATTCTCATTGCGGCAGATAGAAATAAGCAACCTATAAGTATTGTAATATGTCCAGTAAAGATAAATTATGAGGAGTAAAATAAGACAATAAGGAAATAACAGTTATATGGGGAACTATTTTAGATAGTGTGGTCAGGCTTGGCCTTGGTAGCACATAATTTGAGTAAATATTTGAATGAAATGAAGGGGTGAACCATGCTGATATCTAAGGGGAGAATATTCCAAGAAGGGAAAGCAAGGATCAAAGTCCGATTGCCCAGCACGCAGAAGCAGCAACAAGGAGGCATCTGGAGGTAGAAGAGCGTGAGCGAGGCGGGGCATGGCGGGTAAAGCGTGAGGCCACAGGAAGGTTTGATGGCTGGTGACGGTGGCATTCCTGCTGGGGTCTTAGGCCCTCGTAAAGACTGGGTTTTATTCCAATGGAGGTAAGAAGCCACTGGAGAGCTTTGAGCAGAAGCGTTACCTAACCCAAAACCACTTTTCGAAAGGATCACACTAGCTATGCGCTGAAGAACGTCGTGGCGGATGAGAATGGGAGGCTCTAGCGCCGTCATTTTCTAGCTTTCTAGCCACTGAGCTAGCTCTTCGTTCAAATGAACCCTCGGGCAAGTCTCGTACCTAAAACACACACACACACACAAAATGCCTGCCTTACATTCTGAGAATAATTATAAATCCTTGGGGAAATAGACTCTGCTGTTTTGTCATTCCACGGGAATCTCTAGACTCCCAGCCTCGCGGGAGCTCACGCATCCAGTGTCTCCCCGAAAGCATGAGCATTATTAACAAGGAAAATGAATGAGGGCTTTCACTTGCATGACACAAATAATATTAAGTGCTCTTACAACTATTCTCTCATTTGGAATTTGTTCTCACTGTGCAAGGAAAAAGTCTTAGCAAGTCAATGTCAAGACCAATTTAAAAGTGTTAATGCTGGAAGTTTACCAATACAAGCATCTGACTACCTCTTTGATTGGTCAACATGTTTTTAATTGAAAGAGATAAAATCTTCTGGAACTTTAGACTGCATTTTTATGTCTACTTTGCTTTTTCTACCAAATGTCAGTTTTACCCACTGCATTATATTATGTTTTGTGAAAATAAGTAGTTTGTCAAACTGCATTGGCTGATAGCTAATTACGAAGTTTTTTTCTGCCAGCCTCCATTGGTATGTATGGATTTGATATATAAATATAGCTTTAAAGATAGAAATACACATAGACATATTGGTATATAAGTACATATTCCAGTGATTCCTTTTATAGGATAAAATTGATTCCTATATTAGAAAGGCACATCCATACACAGTTTTTGGTTATTCAATGCATACCTGTTGAACAACTAGGTGCTAGGCAGTATATTAAGTGCATAATTAATGCTAGAGAATTCTTCCCCCAAACATTGATACATCATTAAGCAGGCAGAAATCTTTCATTCTTCTATAACATAAAATAATTTCTACCCAATAACTATCACAACTGACCTTTGATTTTCATGAAAGACTCTTATAAAATGTCACTATGAATACATGTCATAACAAAGTCACATGCAAACACACTTCCTTCCTGACCCACAAATCTTCCTGACTTGAGGATGCATTAGAAGTCAAATTATTGAATCAAGAATACAACAAAGTTTTAGAAAGAAAAAAAAAGCTACCTAGCAGAACAATCAGCTATAGTCATAGTAGGATTGATTACCTTGTTCCTTATTAGTTATGATTACAATTAATGTGATCGGACAGTAAACAGCCTGGATGTAAATTGGAAAGAAAAACAACAAATAAGTAAGGCTTCCGTGCAAACATCTTTCCTAAACAAAATAGACAGTTTAAGTTTTCTACTAATTTTTAAATCTCTCACTTAAAGAACAAAATACATATTTTGGTATGTATTTTTAAAGAAAAAATAGCTATTTTAGTTGAAGGCAACAATAGCTATTTTAGTTGAAAGCAAAAGCTGCCTTCGACTAAGAGTTTCCCACCCATTTTGCCCTTTATTTCAAGGCTGGATGGGATAACACGATTCCTTGTAGAACTGAAAACTGTAGCAAGAAGGAATGAAACAAAGAACAAGAAAATGCCGCTGCTGGACAGGACTGTGCCAGCTTATAAAGTCAACTAGCAACAGGTCTTACGCTTGACGTTTTTCACAAGGAAAAAATATATTTGTAGATCATTATTAAGTTGTTACAAAGTGCATGAATATTGAGATTTTCTTTCTGGTAATTAATTGGGTGCTGTAAATATTTATCATTCTCAGATTAAAAATGAAGAAAGGTGATCCAGCAAGTTCAATGCTGTTGCCTAAATGCTGAATAAATGTTGATTCATGACATAAGTGGAAAAAACAATAGCTGTTTCATCTGTTTCAATCCCTTTGATAATAAAACATGAGGCTTATGTAAATTGAAACAAAAATTCTAACCCAACTTGATAAATATACATCCATTGTGATCTTCATTCATTCTCTTTAAAATCAGACTTCCATAGCCTACAATAATCAGATATCTGTTTTATTTTGACCCCCACTAAATGACAAAAATAGATTTTATTAAGATAAAATAGATTGTTTATTATAATTCACCTGTTATATTTTAAAATGACATGATTAACTTAAAGAGAATATCGGATGTTGTACACTCTTGCTAGTTAGTAATGAGGGGTTTTTTCCTTTAAATTTTCATATATTTTATATGAGTAGGACTAATTAGCTCATTTACTTACATTGTGTTTCTACTGAGCCAACATTTTTAAATCACCTACCATGATACAAATTTTGAGCATCCAACTGAAATGGGCAGTTTTTTGGCCTTAACATACCAACTTCCTCTGAGTTTTCTCTTTAATCTTCCTTCTGTAAAACAGTGGACATGTATCTCCCCCTTACGCAGCTATTCCAAGAACTAGTAATCAGTTTATAAAGAGGACAACAGTTCTCAAAACCTGCTAGGCTTCCGTCAGTTTCAGTGTTGAAAACTCTGCTCTTCTTTGGTGTGTATTTATACAAATATACACACATTAAAATTAAAGTTCTGAGGTTCTAAAAGCTTGAGTTACATTATAACAATCACTATACCTACTTGGTCTAAATTACATATAAAAAAGTTTCAGTGATGACACTCAAAATCATGCAACTTGTCTGGGCCTTTACTGATAAGACCTCAGTTGTCAACAACTAATTTCTCAGAATATTTTGCTTAATGTTAAGTGACAGATATTCAAATATACATTACAGGTAGAAAAAAAATCCACATAACAGATATTCTTGGAATACTTTTAGAATGTGAGAAGAGCGAATACAAAGAAAACCTTTTTAAATTCTACTGTGCCTTTTCAGGTATTCTGTCGATCGACACACGGATCTGGACAGGATATTCAACATTAATTCTGGAAATGGCTCCATCTTTACATCGAAGCTCCTTGACCGAGAAGCGTTGCTGTGGCACAACATCACTGTGATAGCCACGGAGATCAGTAAGTCCGCCCCTTAGCACCGCCGTCCCGGAGCACAGGGGGCGTGTCCCAGCCAGGACCGGTGACGCACACCTAAGACTTGTGCGCATGCGTTGATGACCCTGCTCAACACGTATTGAGGGAAAGAGCCGTGCAGTGGTCTGCAGTAATGTTTCTTCTCCACATACGTTGGTTCATTCACAAATGCAAAGGCCACTGCAGAAGTGCAGCAGCTTAGAAACAACAAAATGGGAAGGTATCCGCGTCAGCTGGGGTTGAATTAGTACTTGCTGGATTAGACCCCAAAAGTTTATAAATCAGAACGTTACAGAAGCAGCTGGGGAAAAAAATGGGCTCACCGTTAGACATTGCGTGTGTGGGTAAGAGGATCAAATATATTCTAAAACATAGGCATTTTTAGAAATCTTTTGGCTATTCATCCTGTCTTTCTATGGAATTGCCATTCCAAAATTGTTACCGAGTTAAGAGATATAAATTTTAACTTTTCCATGGTCCACCAAAATGAGCAACACAAACCACCAAGTAATCAATACAATGTTTAGAATGAATTTTATGGCAGTCCCCATGAAATTTAAGGCAGAGAAAAACAGTGCCAAAAGAATGCTTCAAATAAAATGAAAACTGTGTGATGTAAACACGATGCATAGACCTGAGTGCATGGAAGAAAAATGATCTTTAAAATGTCATTTAAATGTTTAAAAAATGGGCTTCTAAATTATGGCATATCTTTTCAGTTTTGGGTTTTTATTTTAAAAGTACACAAATTTTATTTTAAAATGTTTAGCTCAATTGGGTATCTAGTGTGAAACATTCCCCATCAAATGGTATGTCACAGTTGTATCCTTTTGTCAACATAACTCATGAGGTTTGAGTGGCCGAAAGACGTTGAGTAGAATAATAAATAACCAATGTCGGTAAAACGAAGCCCTGGCTTTTGATAGCGATGAGAACTCCTCATTATAGATTTGTTACGTAGGAATTTGCTCCTCAGAAGTTATGTGGATGCACTCAAGTGGATACCGATGATAGAGCATACTCAAAGCTGCGAAATTATAAAATCATTTCCCACCAAAAAGTACCATTTTCTATAACATCAGGAATTTTTTTTACTGAAGTAGTCATTTCATACATATTTTTAAGCTTTGTGCCTAAAATTTTCTGTTTTTAAGATTTGACATTTCTATAATATACTGGAAATCTAGTGATGAAGACCTTTTAACACTTCACCTTCAGCAGCTCCAACTTTGGAAGAATAGTGTGAGCAAAATTTCAGATGCAAAGCAGCTTAAAAGTCGCCGTTCTTAACTACTTTGATTGTATCAGAAACCAAGAACTTAAATCCAGGTCACTTCCACTCCAGAGCCTTTGCACTTGCCATTTCCTCTATCTGCGGAGCCAGAAATGGTCGTGTGGTGTAATCTCTCCTTCGTTCATGTCTGTGCAAGCATCTCATCAGAGAAGCCATCCCTGGTCATCGCATTCAAAGGAGCACATCCAACCCTCTCCAATTCCTTTTCCCTGTTTAATTTTTCCATAGCATTTACCATCTGATACACGAGATATTTATGTGTTTACAGTTTGCTACCTATGCTAGAATAGAGCTTCAGAAAACAGGATCTTTGCTATGTTCCCCATGTGTTCCGGCACCCCAAATAGTGACTGGCACAAGTTAGATATTAGATGCTCACTAAATATTTATCAAGCGAATGAACAAAATGACATATGAATAAAGTGAATAAAGAGAGCTGAGGTGAGAGCCTCCAACTCCTGATTCTTAGTCCAGGAATCTCTCTGTCATCCTACCCTGGAGATTGTAATAGAAGACAACCCAAGTGCTTTGTTTACCTCAGGTCTTCACACATCGATTCTGCTCTATCATTATCCCAGATGAACAGCCTGGGCTTTGGAGTCACATATACCCAAATTTGAATCAAGGCTCCACTCCTTACTATTGCTGCACAAATTAACTTCTCTGTGCCTCAGTTTCCTCACCTGTACCATGGAAGCATGATCCCAGAAGTTTGCAAGGATTAAATAAGATAATGTAGCCAAGTGTTCAGCACAATGTCTAGCTCCTAGTCAGCACTCACACTAACAGAACGGAGACAAGTAGCAATCATTCATCCCCACCACCCTTTCCTCCTTTGTCCACATTTCCCCCACCTGCCTCCTGCCTTGACTTCCTTTAAAATCTGGCTCTCGAGTGCCTTTGCAAAATAGCTTTTCTTTATACTCTGGTGTTCATTATATAGTTGCACTATACCAACACGTATAGCTGTGTCTCCTGGGTCTTTCCATCAGGTATACCTAGTGGACCAGAAGTACCGAACAATCTAATTCTACTTTTTGTGACTATGTTGGTACTTAACGCCCTCTGGTGCTCACAGCAGCCTCGGGGAACCTGTGTCTGAGTGAGAAAGAAGGAGTGAGGGGCTCTTGTCTACAGGGGTTTGGGGTCCGACATAAACATGTCGATTCTTTTCATTGGCATGTTGCAGATAACCCAAAGCAGAGCAGCCGAGTTCCCCTGTATATCAAAGTTCTAGATGTCAATGACAATGCCCCAGAGTTTGCGGAATTCTACGAAACCTTTGTCTGTGAGAAAGCAAAAGCAGATCAGGTGAGTTTCATACGAAAGTAAATTAATTTAGTCAGATTAATTTATATCCTCTAGTAATTCAGATGATAAACAGAACTAAGGGCCTGTTTTGAATTATCTAGGAAGTAAACGTTAACAAAATTAATACTGTAAATAAGAACCAGGATAAATATTTAACTTGCATAAGAGAACAAACAGCTTTTAAGAATTGGAAGTTCATCAGTCTCAGTCTGATGCTGATTCCAAATCAGTCTTAAGTTTTCATTAAAATAGATTAGTCACAGCTTTATTGGAAAAAATCTTTATTGGTAAGCAGATAGATTTAATTACCACATATAGAGGAAATAACAACTAGAACATATTTTACAATGCCTATAATCCATAATTCCACTTACTTGCATGCCCATCTGCACAAGTAAAGCAAATTCATGAATGCTTTACACAATGTCCCCATCTAAAATAGGTCTTTTCTGCCAGTGATATAAAAATTATGTCACAGTTTGTCAAAATGGAAGTACACTTTTAAAATACATGTTAAAGTGGGAGGCTGAAGTTATGTGTTATATATCCAAATATTCTTTTTAGCTTTTCTGCAAGTTGATGGCTTTTATATATGACCAGGCGGCATTTCTAGCCAGGCCGGCCAACGTGTGCCTCCAGTTCCTTAAACTGCAGTGTTCACAGATCTATGTGATGTTGTACAGCTTTGTGTCACTCTAGGAGGCACTGTAAATTTTTTAGAGGTTATCATTTAAATATTTTTATTGACGGATATTTAGAGGGTAGACGCAAGGAGGAGGGAGGGAGAGAGCCGTCCACCGGTTGCTCCGCTCACTGGTGCGCTCCTGGCTTGACTCTCGTACGTGCCCTGCAGGGGGCGGACCCGCCACCTTGGCGCATCGGGGAGACACTTGGATACTGAGCTATCCCTCCAGGGCGAGGCTGTCGTTTTTTAAACTAAAATTAGAAATTACTTAGTCAAGCAATTCACTTCAAAGCTGTAAGAAACACCTTGAGTTAGCCGTGCTTTGTGACAGCTTTACGTTTGGGTTGCAGCTGATTCAGACCCTCCGCGCGGTGGACAAGGACGACCCCTACAGCGGGCACCAGTTCTCCTTCTCCTTGGCCCCGGAAGCAGCCAGCGGCTCGAACTTTACCGTTCGGGACAACAAAGGTAAATGAGCGCAACTGACCTCCTCTGTCTGGGTATTTATCCCCGCGTCTATATCTGTCCAGCCCCCTCGCAACTGCTGCAGTACGTGACGCGTTACCCGCGTGCATTCACCGCTTTGCTTTCCCGTTCCAGACAACACAGCGGGGATCTTAACTCGGAAAAACGGCTACAGTAGACACGAGATGAGCACCTATCTCCTGCCTGTGGTCATTTCAGACAACGACTACCCAGTCCAAAGCAGCACTGGGACAGTGACTGTCCGGGTCTGTGCATGTGACCACCACGGGAACATGCAGTCCTGCCACGCGGAGGCCCTCGTCCACCCCACGGGACTGAGCACGGGGGCTCTGATTGCCATCCTTCTGTGCATCGTGACCCTACTAGGTAAACTGCTTCTCCCTGCCTCCTCTCTCCCCAGGCTGAGGGGCTCACTCTGTTACTGTGACACTCTAGATTTACCCGCCTCCCCCATTAAGGCATACAGCCCGATCTAGGTGAGTAGAGTCGTGTGCTGAGAATCCGTGTTGTCCGACCATGAACTAGTGTTTGCTGGGATGTGGCTTTGGAGAACGAGAAGCTGTGACACTTGCCCGTGTTTTCACCTACCCAGGGAGCCATTGCACCAAAAGAATCTCTTGCCTGTTAGGCTGGGAATGAATCTCAGGGGGATGTAAGGGCAACCTAAGTATGCCCTTCTCGTTCCATTTGTTGGTCAATAGTTAACCCAGCGAACATTGTTAAATGTTAAAGCGTGAACATCACCCTGCATGGAGTATCTGATGAAGGCCTTTTCTGTAAAGGTAAAGTTTAAAAATCAGTGTGGTAATGGCCAGAGGGAAGAGCGGCAGCAGCCGGGTGAAGGCCAGCAAAAGGTGGGGTGGGGAACGGGGACCTCTGTATCAGTGTCTACAATAAAACTTGTTTAAAAACCTGGAACTGGAAGAAAATTGGGGAGATGTTAAATTTTGTAGTGAAATACCTATTCTGTAGATATGTACTTTTAAAACTTGTTGTCAAATATTTGGCATACAGTTAACTCTTCCTCTTTAGTCACTACTGGTGTGTTAATAAATGTTATAGACACAAAGAGTCGATGGGAACCTGGAAGGGGGAGCGCAGTGACTTTGCCTCCCTCACACAGAGAAACAAAAAACAATTAAACTTTCTCTGGCCCTGGCCCAGCGAACTTAAACCCATTGAAATGACCATCTTTTTAGCATTGCTCTATAGTTGCCACACGTAACGTCCTTCATTTCTCAGACTCTTGATAATAAAGAACTTCTGTGACCAAGGAAATATATCTGGGACCTAAAAGATTTGATGTAATAAAAGCAAAATTCAAGGTCTAACAATGATTTAAATGAAATTTTTTACCCCCAACCAACAAATTAAGCACACGGTTTGAGCTCACAGACCCTTGACTGTTGTGAACTGAGAAACCAAATGTTAGCTAATGCAGCTCTTCCAAAAATAAAAGCAAGATTTGTATAGCTTGCCTGCACAATGGGAAAAGAAAACTAAGAATTTAGAGTTAACCTTTGTTCAGGGATTACAGGGTGGAGAGGACTCTTAAAAAAAAATGGCAGTATAGTCATTTCGAGAAGAGTAAAGGAAGACCCACATTTCTCCAGAAAGAGCATGAAGATGCCTAGGAGTCTCTGCTCAAGAGTTTCACGTTCTAGACCAGCCTTGCTGATTATAACAGAAACCTGGAAACTCAGCTACAGAACTGGGATTCTCTTCATCATCTAATCTTTGGGGAAAGTATTATAAGATATGAGGATAAATAAAAACTGACAGTATGAAAAGACAAATCAGTGTTTCTATTGGTGAGTCTGTAAAAATTGTTTTGGAGGACAAGGATATGAATATATTTTATACGTGTTTTTTTTTTTAAAGGTTGTTTTTAGAAGGGCTGGATGGGCAGGGTTATACTCAGGTGGAATTCCATGGACCCTCATCTCCTAGAGGCGGTTCTTCCCTTCACTCATCATACACCCACATCTTCCCCCCTTTCTTCCTCCTAACCAGCTCCCTGTACCCTCCCTTTTCACCCTTTCCTCCACTGAATTCATTCTTTCCTCATTACTCCTAATTTACCTCAGGGCCTCCCACACCCTGTCTAATCTCTTCAGAATTCCGTACCTAATAAAAAAGGAGAAAAATGGGATTTAACCTTTAACTAGGCTCACATCATGAGCTATATACTGAGCAAGATGTTTTACAAATGTTTTTCTCACTTACTCCTGGGCACCACCCGGTGTATATTTATCTGCATCGTAAGTATGAAAACTGAGGCTCCAAGATGCACAGTTATGGAGCCACTCACACAGCGAACAGGTGATAGAACTGACTCCCAAACTCGGGTCTTTTCTCCCCGAGCCTTGGTGCTCCCACACTGCACTCTACTTTCGCTGTGAGCTTATGGCATGCAGAGCACCTTCCAGGCTGAGAGAGAGCCAGAACTGAGGAGGGGACCATTGAAGAAAGTGCGAGCAAACCTTAGAGTTTCTAAGAGAAGGAAAGCCGTATTTATATAGGAGGAAATCTGCAGTCAAGAAAGTGAAGCAGGAGGCATCTGTTGTTTTACTTTTGGAAATAAAACAACAGTAAAACAACCACCACATCCCCCTGTCTCTGGGCTACTTTTTAGAGTCTGCAAAACATCCACATAAATTAACTCCTTCCTGACAACAACCATGGGCGTCCTGTTACTGCTTCTCTTTTCAGAGAAGGGAACCAACTGAGGAAGGTCAAATCCTTTAAGTAAGCCTGATCTCAAGTGGCGTGCTACTTTCTAGTTTTATGATGGGGTTTGAGCACAAGTTTGTCCAAGGATCTCCTCCTTCGAAATAATTTCTCTGCTGTCCTCTGGTCCCAAGTGTGGAGGGAAAGGCAGAGGAGGCTCCGTGACTGGGAAGGGCCCCTCCTCAGTGAACAACTTTCTCAGAACCTTTCTGTTCCCTGTGCTTAGATCTCACGTTTCAGCTTAGAGAGGTTAGGTTTGGAAAGCCCTCCCTTCCAGACAGTTATGCTGTCGAGAAGTTTAGTTCAGATGTGCGCTGGGCTGGTGAGAAAGATACAGGCAGCCGTAGCTATAGGAGAAGTAGGCAATGAGTAAAAGCATGTTAAGGGCAATGTGTCCCCAGCTACACAACTGCACTTTGAGGTGCACACAGGACTAAAATAATAGATATAGGTAACTTAAGCTGGGGAAGAATTAGGAAGTGATAAACACCTGCCTTAAATAATGGAACAAACCCATGTGTATCAGAATGTAATTCATTGAGAGTAAGTTAGCTTGATTCTAGTCTCTAATCCCAAAGGCTGTCTGTCCTTACAACATTCTGTTTGCAAATCCATGTCTCTGATTGCACTGCAAATGACCCTCCTTCTGCCCGAAGGCCTGTGATTTCCACTCGCCCAGACCCCAGAGTAGAGTGAAGGCAAGAAGCACCCACAACCCCACACCAGGTAGCCCTTCACTATGCTCTCCTGTCCTGGCTCCTTCTGATTCAACCACAGGGTCTCCTGACTGTTTCTTAGATGCCCCTGGCACTGTCCCTCTTCAGGACCTTCTAGCTCTGTTCCCTTCACCAGAGAGCTCCTTGGGTGACTGCTCACACCTTTGCTCAAATGCCACTTACTCAACGATATAAGGTACCCCCCCAAAAATATATACAGCCCCTCAAACATGCATAGAAACACCCCCATACTCCTGACTCTGCTCTACTTATCACCTTCTAATACTTTTTTTGTTTATTGTGCACATTATTTATCTTCTGTCTCCATCTTCCACCACCACCCGCCCACTTTATCAGGGCAGAGGTCTTGGTCAACTTTTTAATTGATGCTGCCTAGAACTGTAGCTGGCACAGAGTAGGCACTACATAAATATGTATTGAATGAACGAATAAATGAATACCCTGAATGGATGTGACAAATGAGGCATCAGAATATTCTCTGGCAGCAAAAGAGAATGCAAACCAATAACACAACCACACATTCAAAAAAGGCAAAATTGTGTATCTTTGAAAAATGGTCTATAATCCAAACATGTGTGAAAGCGTGGTAGAGTGTGGACTTGTTTGTTAGTCTGCTGGCTTGGATTTCAACTGCTTGTACACGTGACATCTCTAACCCTCAATTTCCTCTATGTAAAATAATGGTACCTATTTTGTAGAGCTATTATCATCATTAAATGAGATCAGTATTGAAAGCTCTTTGCCCAGTGCTTGACACATAGAATTCTCCCAATAGATAACCAATTAGTAACACCATTAACATCTAAAATGTTAATATATAGACACAAGACTATGCATGTACTCATTATTACATTGGTAGACACACATATCCACCAAAAACCATTATTTTACAATTCTTATTATTGCGATAATTCAATTTCTATGGCTCAAAAAAAATATGACCATGTTATGGATGAGCGAATAAAGAGATGTTACTGGTACTTCCTGTGATGAACTCCCCTGGACAAACCCATTTTAGCAATGCATTTTCTGGCCTGGATAGCTGTTTTCTCTCTAAGTTATGGCTATGTTTTTATTTTCTACCCACATGTCCGTCTGTAGATGTGTCTCTCTGCAGGTAGCCAGCTGTGTTCTAGTCAGCCAGCTGTGAAGAAATATCAGGAGCTATTTAAACACAATTCTTGCTTTGTCTCTAATTTGAGTTTGGACGAAAAATCAAAAGAATGAACATCCAGACAACAAACTTACTAACCTTTGAAAGATCTTTTTTTCTTCTGTTAGTTTCCACTAAATGTGTGTATTTTGTTTAGCTTGAACAGAAATAATCTGGCATGTGTATTATTACCAGACCCCTTCAAATGGGCTAATCTTGAAGTCCAAGATGGGTTTCTGAATTGTATCTGGGTCTCTCCAGGTATTATCTGCAATATTTTCTCCTGTTTGGGAAAGGTATGCAAATATTCACATCTCCACTTCGGGTTTGAAACTAATTTTACACTTTTCTCGGGAAAACAAAAAGGAAGGCATAGTGCAAAAGTTATTTTAAATGTGGAGTTATGCAAACCTCCAACACATTCGGAAGGTGCCAGCCTTGTGCTTTTAAGCAGTTTCAGAGCGTTTTAGGTGTTCAGCATAATTTGCACTCTTATTGCAGTACTCTCACTGTGGCTGAGCTCTTTTTTTTTTTTTTTAGTATTTTATCTTTTTCCTTACCTTGAAACTAGTTTGTTCTTTCAAAGCAAAAAGGAACTACTGACAAAATACGACAGCGTTTCATCCTCTACTTAAATTGCTACCTTCTTTCAAATATTTACCCCATTTCTTTTGGGTCTCGGTTTGATCATGCATGAAGGCAACTGCACCCTTAAAGAAATAAAAGTCGAGTCTGCACTTTTCCTCGAGGACTTTAAAACTTGCAGTTGGAGCCCAGTCTGTCTCCCCGGCATTAATTGGGCGGCAAATTAACGTCCCCTTCCCTTTCTGTCTTGTCTCTGCCTCCAGTGACGGTGGTGTTGTTCGCAGCTCTGAGGCGGCAGCGGAAGAAAGAGCCTCTGATCATTTCCAAAGAGGACATCCGAGACAATATTGTCAGTTACAACGACGAAGGTGGCGGCGAGGAGGACACCCAGGCCTTTGATATCGGCACCCTGCGGAATCCCGAAGCCATAGAGGACAGCAAATTGCGCAGGGACATTGTGCCCGAAGCCCTTTTTCTACCCCGACGGACTCCAGCCGCTCGAGACAACACGGACGTCCGAGATTTCATTAACCAAAGGTTGAAGGAGAACGACGCGGACCCCACGGCCCCGCCCTACGACTCCTTGGCCACCTACGCCTACGAGGGCACCGGCTCGGTGGCGGATTCCCTGAGCTCGCTGGAGTCGGTGACCACGGAGGGGGACCAAGACTATGATTACCTTAGTGACTGGGGGCCTCGGTTCAAAAAGCTCGCAGACATGTACGGAGGGGTGGACAGTGACAAGGACTCCTAATATGTTGCCTTTATTTTTTTTTTTTTTCATTTTGCAAGACGACACTGAACTGCGTGCAGGGGCTGTTTCTTTCTATTTATCCACTGCTCCGTGAAGGGTTCTCTGTTCTGCCCGTTCCGAAAAGCCAGTGGCTGCAGTCGTGTGGATCCAACGTTAGAGACTTTTTTCTAGTACACTTTTATGAGCTCCCAAGAGGCACATGTTTATTTTTTAGTGCATCCAGTTCACCGTGTCGGCCCACAGGCACGTGCTGGAGGAGAGGACGCAGGGCAGGAAGGGTTGGGACCTGCTCGGTTGCCTGGCCTGGCCTTTGCTACTGCACCCCATCCACTCGGGCGGCCACTGCTCCGACTGGACCTCTCGCCTGCGGATGGGATGAGGGAGTGTTCTCGAATGATAAAATATAGTTTTAGTCAAAGAAAGGAGGGAGGAACGACCGCGAAGTTGTTCCTGGTGTATCAGCTCTATGGGTGTGCATTTCTGTCACAGAGATTTTTAAATGACATTTGCCCATCCTGTTTGTTCTTCAAGAACTTTTTCTGGCACCAATGACTATTCAGAGCATGAAATCCACCAATGTTTTAAGATACTCATTCCTCTGTAGGGATAGAAGCGAATTAAATAGCAACATTCAAAAACAAGAACCAAAAAAAAAATAATTATAAGACCTCATTCCTTACCACTAACTCATAACTTTTTATTTATGAGACGTGCAAAAGTTTGCCCTTATACCATATAAAGGAAAAGGGAAAGTAGCTAATAATGTTAACAAAGGAAATATTTAGCATATTTTAAAGTCTGGGCCACCAAATGTACCACAAATCACTTGAAATGATTTCAACTATCAGTAGGTTAATTACAAATAAGTCTAACTGTTTAAAAGTTCTTGAAAGAACTTTTCTGAGATAAATTTTAACTCCTTGTCTGTAGTTGTCGTCAGTATTATTCTAATATATACTTGAAAGTAGCAGTGTGAAGTACAATAATTCATATTCTTCAGATACTTCTTACTAAATTAAGTTGCATTAGTAAAGGCAGATTAAATAAATTTAAATCCCGGTCTCGGAGTTTAATGGGGTGGTAAGAGCCAGCCGCACTTGAACCTGATACCCTGTCCTTCACATACAGAAACACTTATATATTTATATAACGTGATAGGCGTAGATGGACGTTGAAATCATGGTGAAAACCTACATATGACATGCTCGGAAGACGCTTACAAAGGGAAAAGTTGGGTTCCCTACACCAAGTGTTTAAGATCGGAATTTAAATGATAGTTGACTTTCAAAAGCATTCGTATTTTTTCATTGTTTTTAACTTTGTTTCTATAGCAACCCTGCTATCTTTGTCTTTGAACTAATGATAAAGTAATGGTCTCAAACTATGACAGAAAAGTAATGTACAATCCTCCCAACCTATTATTTCTCTAATTATGCAATTAGCATCAGAGTTATTATCCAGAGGCCCAACTGAACTGAACTATTCCTTTGACAGGTTCAAATCATTCACTTCATATGGCTGTTCTAATGATTTTGACCATTAGAATCTTCACGTACAGTCATCAGAAATTTCCCAAGTACTGTAATGAAAATATCCTTATTTTAGAAACTTAAAAAAAAAACCAGGCTCTGTATATATGTACTTAAGAATATGCTGACTTCAATTATTAGTCTTAGAGATTTATTTTCAATTAATGTTAATTTTCTACAGATAATCTTAGCGTCATACCCATTTGGGGATAATGCCCTATCAGCACATAATTTCTATTTGGAAACACACTGTCGTCTAGTTAAGTTTTAAATAAGCGTATTACCCAGGAACTAAAGAGGGCACCTTTAAAATAAGAGAAATGTAGTGTTTTGGATTACCCATTTAGAGTGAAAAACTTTTACAACCATATTATTCCTTGTGTTTCCTGAATGTTTTCCTATTTTGTAAAGTACTTCCTGTATACTAACAAGTATTTCATGCTTGGGTTACTTCCTGCTTTTATGGTTTTCTTTGCTAGTTCTTCTCTCTCTCTCTCTCTCTCTCTCTCTCTCTCTCTCTCACACACACACACACACACACACACACACACATAGAGAAATGTAAACAAAATACTACAGGAGGGCTTTACTGTAATGAATCATACATATCGTAGTCACAGGTAAGTATTGAAAAAAGATAGCTTAGTAAAGTTAATTAATAAGAAGTAGTTATTTATAGCAATAGAAGAGCACCTTAATCACATGACTGACTATAAAATGGAAGAGTTCTCTATCCTTATGTTTCATGTCATGTAGCAAATTGAATCAAGAAAGTCATATAAAAAAGGCTATCATCAGAAATCTTTCTTTTGAACTTTTTGGCACTGATTGGAATGTCTGAGGGTTGGCACTAGCAACTTCCAATATTTAAGGGTAAGGGTTACTCTGTCCTCGTAAGTGCAAGTAAGCAGTTCTGTAGTGGAGTATTTGAGATGTAATTGGCAGGATATTTTTATCCCATCCTGAAAATGGTGTAATGTACCAAGAACAGGTTAATATGACTAAATGTTGAAATAACTGTTTAATCTCTTACCATGAAACCTGATGATGAAGTCAAGCTCTAAGAAATTGGATAATTTGAGACTAGAGCTGAATATTTAGCAGTAGGGCCCTGTAAGTATCCAGGCTCAGTAATATTTTCCTATCATTAAGACTCTTTAACATCATGGGAACAATAAGGGTCACAGTTCCATTGTGCCTGGGTCTAACTTCCTTCCCACCGAGATATCAGATCACGAACCAGGGTCAACACGATTACCGACTGAAGGAAATTGGTTTTCAGCCCACTTTTCACATTGTCTCTGTCTGATATTACTTGTTAGTGATGAGAAATATGGAAAGTGGGAAGAGGTGAAATTTTAATATTTGCTTTAATCACTAAGAAACTAAAATTCAGTAAATATTAGCAGATTGTTTTTATGAGTTGTTTCAAGAACTTGGAGGCCTTTCTGAGTTTCTTCCCCTTCTACTCAAAGAGGAGAATTTCTCTGAACCACAAAGATGTCCACTGGAGTAAGCCAAAATTGTAAAGACATTCAGCCATTATGCATAAATGGCCACTTTCTGCTGAAAGGCCTAGAAACTATTTGTCCCCAAATACAAAACTAAACCAAATGGGGGAGAAGAACAGCTGGTTCCATAGCACTGTAAGAGAGAGGCTCTGGGCACAGTAAAAGTGGGGGCTTTCATTTTGTTTTGTTTCCTTCTTTTTTATTTTTTACAGAGCTTTACTTAGCATTAAGGTTTAGGTTCATAAAGGGAGGGTCAAATACAAATTAATTCCATTTTCTAGTCAATTTTAACTCCGTATAAAAATTTGCGGTTGAGTTTTCACTTCCAGCTCCCAAAAAGCTGTTCAAAAAGTTCTGATACGTTGCATTTTTATCATAGAAGCATCCAAATTTTATGGATCCAAATTAATTTTAGAATGTTTCCATTATTTTCATTGTCAAGTATATAAATTTGAGATATCCTAATTTGAACAATACCTTATGTCAAATCCAGGAACTAAAGAGGGCACCTTTAAAATAAGAGAAAAATGTGCCATATTTAATTTTGCATCCTCACGCATGCAAAAATGAAATGCATATTTTACTGGAGATAATAATGCATAAACTGTGATTGGGCATTCCTCAATTTTGTATACGTGAGGATGAAAAGACTATGCAGTTGAAAGAAAAGAACAGAGGAATCCTTACAACAAACTAAATATTTAAATCAGGGACAGCTAAATGGATTTTTCCCAGCAAATTCACCACCAAATAAATTACTGTTTTCTAGTCATTAATTCTGAAGTAGTACAATTACTTTGGAAGAACACTAAAAAGTCATGATCCCCACTATTTTGAAAGGTCCTCTAATAAGGATCATTTTTAGTGTCATTTTGTTTTTTATGTTTTTATCTAAATGAAATCTGCTTTGAATTGTGACAGGGGATTGAAAATCTAAGCAGTCCGCTGTGTTCACCTTAGCCCTACAAGTCGGCCTTCTTTATCAGACTGTAAGAGTGGAAAGATTAAGACTGTGTGCCTGGATCTTCAGGAAGATGAACATTTCATAAGTCTGACAAGCAGCTTTCTTTTCCAGAGAATACAGTATTCCTGTACGGTCTCCTTAGAAGTTCAGCGCTATTACAGTTGCAGCATTTTTAATCTCCCTCTGGCATCTTTATGGAATAATTTTCTAAAGGAATAATTCTCTACTAAAATATATCAGACCCCGGCCATATTTAATGTGCAGAGCTACACCCTCTTAGAAAAGAAATACATTGACTCATACACTTGTTAAAAGTTAATAAAGAAATAGCTCATTTTTAAAGCCACAAGTTTATGGTCTCTGCATCGTCAATTTAATTTAAGCGTTGCTGAGACAATCTTTAATCCACTCCCCATTTTATAATATCTTATTTATGATGCATTTTCATTGTTTAATTTGGGGGGAACATTAGCCCGCCAGAGCCAGCAAATGAAAGTGCCAAAAGGAGGTCAAATGGAAACAGAACCGATTACCCGCTGGATTTCAGACAGGGCTGAGGCACTTAGCTGAAAAGATACCGGGTTATTAGATTAATTTCAAAAGAGCTTTTACAAGTTACTTAATTCTATTTTTTTTTCTTTTTTTTGAAAACCCATGGACCACAAACTCAAATTTCTCCTCAAATGGGGTTAATTTGACAAATGAGGCATGGGCCCAGCATTGTGAAAAAAGTATTCCACTATAATGAGATCTTGGTCTTTCTTGCGAGACTGTGCTATTCCTGTAAATATGTCTAGAGGCACCTTCTATAAGCTTTTACTTTTCTATGATCTCTCAGTTTAGTGTTTATTAAGGAGCCAGATGTATAGAATTGCTAGGCATCCGAGGGGAATGCTGTGCAGCAAACATGAAACTGAACTGCTCCGGAGAAACCTAGGGAAGCTTCAAATCCATTGTACTGTTTTGTTTGTGATTATTTTCATTGCTTTGAAAGCAAACTGCATAAGAATAGGCCTTATAATAAATGCTACACGCGTCTTCAGTAGTATCAAGCTAAGGTCATTTGGCATTCTCCTACTGTGATTTGTGATTTTCAACCCCCCAAAATCAAAGCTTTCGGGTATTGATTGTTTTTAATTAAAAATACTCCCAAGTACAAATGGAAGCTGATGCCACCCTGGAAGATTTACTGGCTAGAGTGCTCAGTGCATTTTGTTTTTTCAAGATTGCTTGGGTCTTTGGCAAGGCGAACACCTGGTGGAAACCATCACTGCTCAGCTTTCATCAACATTTCCAGTTAGGGAGACTGTCAAACTTCACAGGTTGCGAGAGAAAGTTTTCTGTATTAGAAGAGACGGGCTGAGACAATTAAGCTTTTAGCTCAACGTGGCCGGGCCCTTTGTTGTAGTCCAAACGGCAAATCTACGCTCCCTGAAATGGCTTCTTTTATTTTCCTTTGTTTTCTTAGACGTATAAATTTGAAAAGAATGCAATTTAAAAGTGATTTCTCACAAAGAGTAAATATGCCTTTTGCAAATCAATTTTTGTAACAAGTTATTTATATGATATTACTTAATAAACTGTTTTTTTCTAACTTGTTTTTTTTTCACTTCTCTCAAACTACCGTTTGTAATCAGAGTTTTAAAAATGTACATGTGGATGCACACTTGATCTTTCCAAATCTGTTGTTTTAACCTCCCAAATCGCTAAAAAAAAAAAAAAAAACCAACTTGTTATATAATAATTACCTTGTAAAACCATAGTTTCTTCCAGCCAGAAATATATATAGTATTGGCACTGCCATGTATACTCTGACTGGTGGGACACCAAGAATTGTACTCTTATTTATGGAATCACTCTGTTGAGAAGAAAGCTGTTTATCCTCATGGTAATTGCATTAGATTTTTTTTTGAAGTTCTTTATTTTTGTCCATCTAAAACCTCCATCCGTTACTTCACTCCCATAAAAACAATAGTCTGTGGACCTTTGATTTAAAAAAAGAAAAAGGAAAAACAAGAACCAGACCAGGGGAAAATAATAAAATCCCTCCAGCATCCTGAGACTGTGAGTAAATGAAATGTTTTTAGTATATTCAGAGCTTTAATATTTTACACATTTGTTCTTTTTTAACCTGTCTCCTATTTTTATGGAGGCGATTTCATAATTTTTAAACTGGGAGAATTCATAGCTTTGCAAAGGAGAATTTCATTTATTCACTCATTCGTTCAGTATATCATAGACACTCTGCCGTGTGCTATAAAACATTGGATAGTAAGCCAGATAGTGATATTTCCCTCCTTCCAGAAGCATACGGTCTAGGAGGAGGGGCTGCCATAAGTATCATCAGTACATAATGACAGTGCCCACCAGAAGGGGGCATGGAGATGTCTTCAGGGAGGCACAGATGAAAGTGCCCCTGGAAAGGAGAGATTGTTTCTGCCCTTGTGGAGGCAGTGTGTGGGAAGGTGAGGAATTAATAGGATTCAGATAAAGGAAGATAAGAAATCAAAAAGAATACCTGGGGAAAGATAGAAAAGAGAGGAATGTTTAAGCAATGCCATTGATCTCAGCTGAGGTCTCTAAACGGGTCTCTCCCTGGAAAAGTTATGTAGCGCATAGAACATAGAGGACCACCCATGCCAGAGCAGCTGATTTTTGACCTCGTGTTATTTTAATTTTAGGTTTTTGCTATTTGGCTTAAAGTTAACTTGGTCAGGTACAGAAATCCATGAAAAGGAACGACACTAATAGAAATACACTTTTTGAAGGATAAGTTCATTGACCAGTAGGCAGGGTACACTGGAGTCAAATCCCGCCCTGCCCCCGCTCTGCACCACTCCAGGGCAAGCAGAGTCTGCTGGACCCAGGAAAGTTCCCTGACCTAAGGGTAATGCAGACCAGAAGTGCAATGTGCTGTCTCAGAGATGCAGGTCAGAAAGCAGATTTTCGCAAACATGTAGAAGGGCAAAATCCACACCATAACAAACCACTTCCCATAATTATTATTAGTATGTATTAGAGCGATTCAGCCTGCAACAGACAAAACCCAAAATCTCCATAAAGTTTGTGTGTCGATCTCACGAAATTCAGAGTAGTTGTGCGCCGTTTTGCTCTTGCAGCTTGCCATCTGGACCACAATGCTCCCAGGTGTAAGGTGGCAGCAGGGGAGAGTTCGCTGGATGATCACAGGAGCTATTTCTAAGGGTCAGGGCCTATACATGGCTTATATGACTTCTGCTCACATCTCATTGGCCAGAACTCAGTCATATGGCTCAAACTAACTAGACAGAGGCTGCAAGGTGTACACATACCAACACACGTCTATCTGGTGAGCACAGCTTCAGTCTCTATCAATCTTGCAATACCTTTCCCAATTCCCCCCAATTTTAGTCACCATAATAAGCCATATTCCACAATAATCAAGAGGCTGTTATCAGAAGAACAAGTGGGAAGTCATTTACAATTCAACCTTCAAGTTGAAAACCCATTTAAGTGGTGTTTGTGTACCGTCCCTGACCCCAGTGCCTATAGTAAATATTTCCAATCAATGGACTCACGGATCCCCTGGATGTATCCTTGGAATTCCTAATGGGAATGCCACAGCAGCCGTCAAGAACAATGCTAACCTATTTGCCTTCCCAACCCTAAGAGATTACGTTCTCCAGTGAGACTTCATTTCTTTTATTTGAAACATCACTACTTCACCATTTGGGAAGAGCATGCTGACCCCAAGGTTGTCAAAAATTTGTAATGATTGAGGAAGCTACGAGGCTCAGTCTGCCACTGTAATTAGCTCACACCTTTATTTCACAAATCCGAACCAACAAGCACGTATCTCTTTGTTTGGAAAATCCAGGTAAATATCAGCTTGATTGAGGTATCTCCCTTCAGGGATACTCCTGAACCCTTATATTCTTTACATTCATTCTGCAGAAGTGGTTGGAGAACCTGCTGTGGGCCAGGCGTGGATCGAGGCGATGGGAATTCTGGGGTAGAACTCCAGGCATGCGCGCTGCTCTGTGCGCATCCTTCCCTCCAGGACTGCCATGGTTCAGTCCCCTGTTACTAATCTTCATTTGCCTGACTACCCCTTTTGTACTGAATGACACCCTGATAACTTAGATTCCTTTTTTTTAGGTCTCATAGTCCTGAATTCAGTACTTTTCCAAATATGCTATGAATAGATATGGCTCTTTAAAAGAAGTAGATTGTCTCCTACTTCTGTCTATAATATACTTATCCCTTTGGTAAAATGTCTCCCTTTACATATTTGATCATCTTTATTGCCTTCTGAGCCATCTAGTCGCAAAAACTTCACTTTCAATGGCAAATACGTCTTATTTGCACATTGGTAAGAAAATGTCTCCTTGTAGCAAGTGAAGGATGGGTTTTATTAAAGCTTCTAACTTTGCTTAGCTGTCTGATAATAATGCCTTACTTTCACACAGCACTTTTGAAATAACTATCATAGACATGACTTAATATAACTCTCACAATAGCCCCGTGCAATAAGCTGTGTCATTCCCATCTCACAGACAAAGTGGGGTCATTTGTCCTTGGGTCCTATCACAGGAATTAGAATTAAACTCACTTCTTTTAACTCAGTCTAGCCACTGAACCTCATATCTCCTCCTTCATATGTGCACTCCACTCTCATCCATTTGAGAGAAATATTGGAAGGAAAAAGGATTCTGGGGTCTTTTATAACAAAGTCAGAGGAGTTTGGACCCTGCTGCTGGCTGTAGCCTCGAAGACATCCCTCCCTATAAGATCAGACCAAATGCTCTGCAGGGAAAAGAGAATCTGAAAAGCAAGATTCTGCCTATTAACCCTAATTACCAAAGTGATTCATATTATAAAATTGGAACAGTGATCCCAAGGAAAAATATTTCCAAGAAATAGGAAACACCCCCCAAGACTGAAAAAGCTCTAACTGATTATATAATAACCATCTTGACAATACTGATATTTCAAAGATCAAACTGTGGTAAGACCTTTGTAGGGTGACAATGGCCCCCAACAGGAGAGGGAGAGAAAAGGAGCCAGAACTTCCTGTCGCTCGTGAGGCAACTCAGCCGCCATGACTAGAGGAGGAGAAGGAAGGGAGACCTGCTCTGGCCATGCACGCCCCGGGAATCCAGGTACCCACCCAATAACGGGCTGTCTGTGACAGCCCCGGAAAACCCAACGTGGCCCAGTTAGTGGTATGGCAGAGCAATAGCTACAAATCTTTGTTAACAAACTAAAAATACAACTCAACTTAATTTCCGTTTTGAGCCTGGGTTCCCATGAGCAACAGAAACTCAACTTTAGTCATTTAGGGTGTCTTCCCACAACCTTTCACTGATGTAACAGCTAGGTTGTAGGGGCTAAGGTAACATGAAGAGTTAGGGTTTGAAGGAAGGTCAGGCATAGTCAGAGCTTACAGCTGGCTAAGGGAGTGAGAAGAGTAGATGGATTCCGGGGGAAAAAATACGATAATTCTCTTAACCCTTCCTGTCTGCCCTCTCAGCCATCACAAAATGGGAAGGCTGAAGGTTATTGATCTGAAGTTTTTTATGTTATTCTCATTATTTCACATTCTCAGAATGTCAGGATCAAAAGCTTAAGAAAGACACCTGATTTTTTTCCTGACTTACGGCTTTTGCAGAGATTCAGAAAGAGCTGAAAGGTACTTCAGAATGTCACTATTTCAAATGTAATGCTAATTTATAACAGCGTTTTCTTATGCTTTACTATGTCAAGCATTATAACAAGTATTTGTTTATAGTATTAAAATCTATTAAATAGATATATTAAGATTGAGCCAGTCTTTGACCTCTGAACCTCTCTTATGTGTTGAGAACTTTCCTATTTATGCATAAAATATATTTTTTCTTTATTGTAAATCATGAAGATTGTGATCAAGTGTTTTCTGATTTGTGAATACATTTATATGAAAAATCTTGCAAAGTTACAAAAATTAAATCAACATTGAATATAAGCTTAACAAAAAATTGTATCGAAAACAATAAACATTAACTCCAGAGTGTTCGGTTCCCTTTGGATCCAAAGAAATATATCTACCTGACAAGAATTTGGCAAAATGACACCAAGATTCAGATGCTAGCTCTCAAGAGAGCAACGGACAAGGAGCAGGCTGATTTGGACATTAGGACTTGAGCTGGGCCTCTGCGGGAGCCTAAGAATCTACAGCAAAGTCCCAGGGCTCGTCTCTGACAGGCAAGTCCCCGGACCCCACTCGAGGAATCAGCGCTGCTCTGTGGACCCCACAGGTCGGGGGCATCCAGTCTCTGCAGGCTCCCCCTTCAGTGCGCTAAACATATTAAAATGAACCCACACTTGACCTTGTAGACATAAATCAAGCTGTAGTTTGTGGTTTACATAACATTCTTATAAAAGCCGATAGGTTTTTATTGATGTTATTTGTGCAATTTTCCTTCTGTATTTTGAAGCCCTTTTTTAAAAAAAAAAGTGTGGGCTTTTTTTGGCTGTAGCTCATCTGAGGGCAAATAGGTACTGGTGTGTGTTATGCATAATGAATTAAAAGACATCACAGAGAACATAAGGGTGGGATTTGGGGATCTGCATTTATAGAAAGTTTCCTAGTGATTTTTACACATACCAGAGTTTGAGAGAGAAGCAAAGTTATGGGGGTAACAATGGGAAAGGCACGCTTGCAGAGCTGTGAATAGATCAGTTAGACTAGCAAAGAAGGGTCTGGAAGGGACCAAGAGGGATGAAACTTCTAATATTTTTACACATGCCTTCCAACTTTTCTTCACTTGTTTGCAAAGCACAGGGCTTGTCCTCCAAACGATAAGGGGATTAAAACAGGCGCCCTCCCTAGAAAACATTGGAAGTTTCCAATTAAGATACCAGGAGTTCATACACATTTATTTAAAACCTCAGGTGAGGCTCTCCACTCTCCCACCTCTTTTTCAGAACTTTTCTGGCTACTTTCCCTGCATTTGTCAGTCAATAAGTAAATAATTAAAACCCCAGTGGAGGTGACGCACCAGTCTTCCTAAGCATTTGTTTCTGTTTGCGGCCTTCCACAGTCAGCTGCTCTTCTGTGGGTCTCAGCGAGGGAACGCCTCCTCTCCCAGGGCCCAATCAGAGTTCCACTTTAATTAGCTTAATTGGCAGAAGACACAACCGAATTTCCAATTAGAGTCCTAAATGAGCTATTAGAACAGACTATTTTTGTCTTTTCAGAGAAAGCTCTCCTAATAGTCATTTTTTTTAAAGGTAAAGATCCTTAAAGGAGAAAAGGTGAGCACAATCAGATCCATCATCCCTCAGAGCATAGCTGGGTCTCTTCACTTGGGTGATTCGGAAATAATCACTTATTCATTCTTTCATTCCATTAATATGTGTATATTACCTAACATGCCAAATACTTCTATAAAGCTTACAGCAAAGCTTGCCATGCCACCCCCGTTCACTCACCCAGAGGTAAGCCTCTTCAACTCTTCCAGAGAGTTCTTCTAGTAGTTACTTCCATTATTTCTAAATAATGCTTATATTAGGTTGAAACTTTAGAAATTGTCATTGCGGTGGGTAAAAATCGGTTAATATCAATAATTTCAGGTGGTTTGACTTAATACTGCTATTTCTTGGGTTTGCAGTTTTGAACATCATCTGCTGACTCCCTGCTGCGGGGAGGAAGGATTCAGGTGCACTGCAACACCGCCAACATACATGCACACACACGCACACATGTGCACACACGTGCACACACACATTTCTCCCTCATCCTTCTAATACAGTTACAGCACAACTGGTAATTGAGAGCTTCCACTGTTACCTATGTAAATATTGCTCATAGTTGCGCCGTACTGTAATTCTGCCTCCTTTCTTATTTAACTCTGTTTTTCCTGAAATTAATAATGGCCTGTTTAAAAAAAAAAAATTGCTTAGTTTCCTATATACCTGTCATAATTCAGCCACAGCTTTCCCAACATAGTTCTTAAATTTCTCTCTACTATGTCAGGTAATCTCTATCCATTTTCCTTCGCTTGCGGTGTCACCTCAGAAACTCTCCATCTCTCTGATGTCGTGAATAATTTTGCAAAAACAGTTTCTTCTGCTCCCCAGTGCTTCTCTCTATTTTTTCTGAATTTCTTTTCTCTTTTGGCTTCGGTCTTTGTCTGCCACATCAGAAGTCTTCCTCAGATATCTACAGTTCGTTGGCTGTCTGTTCATAGCTCACTGTGAGGTCCTGAAAAGCTAATAAGAAGCTCTACATTCAGCTAATGGGCCTCGCCATAGGGTGACCGGAGGAACTGATGGTTTCACTGGAGCACTCAAATGTCGGCATCTTTGGTCTTGGGCCCGTCAGTTTCCTCCAAGAGAATTCCTCCAATCTCCTCCAGGTATCATTAAGGTCCAAGTTGGTGTTCAAGGCCACGAATCTGTAGTAGCTCCAATCTCTAGCCTGATGGGATTAAAGTTTGAGTCATCTCCTTTTTATCCAAATACTGAAAGATATAATGTGATATAAAGCCATGCACCTTTCTATCAAACGCGTAAGCTACACAGAAAATTTAGGGGAAATAGTAATACTGTACTTTATAGAACAGTTCAGTGACATAATTCAGAAGTGTTAAAATTTCAGTCTCTTGACAAGCTAGCTCACAATCTGAAAGATCATGTTTCTTCATAGAAAAAGCTTTTAAATGATTCTCTTAAATAATGGCTTTAAAATGGTTCTCCAATAATACATTGGATTATTCTTGCTCCCTTAGTCTCAAAGGCTATTCATGAGGTTTTTAAAGACTGAGTAGCTCCCTACATACAAAATCCCCCTTCTAACCGTGGGATCCCATTGTTGCATTTCATTGACACTTTATGCCTTACACCTGTGTGATTTTCTCAGGAAACATGACCTTTATAATCAAGTCAGGCTGATCTCATCGCACTTGGAAATGTTCTAAACCATTAGTGCTCAGGTTATCTATTCTCAATCAAATATAGTCTAGGTCCACTTCCTCCATAGAAGAGTCTTTTAAAATTCTCCTTGATTGTTGGCGAGTAATATATAATGTATCTTTGGAGGGACAAGGTCATTAAAGGTTTGCCTGGCCTTGTGACTGCCATACATAAAGAATAACTTTCAACACCATTTACAACGATCAGCCCTCTTTATTGCTGCTTTGTTGGTAAGGCCCTCTAGGAAATGATACACATGTGGGCAATATGATAAGGTGCACATCTTTGCTATCCATCAGTGTGCCCAGTAGGTTCCAAATGAATATTTATTGAAGACCAGAACGAGTGAATTTTCATATCATTGAAAAAGAGTTACCCTTTAATATTTATTCTTCAGGAATGTCAAGCTGTGTCTAAAAGTAATCGAGTATGACAGCTGTAATATTTTCCTAAGCTTTTGTACCTTAAATTTTACATGCTTTCGCATTCACTTTCAGAGAGCAAGTGCATAAAGCATCTTTTTCATGTTTGCAATGATCCCACATAGTCAAGATTGTCAGTGTTGAGCTATCACACACATTGACCTTGAAATCCCTGGGTACAATATTAGATGGTGACTCAGGAGCAGACATTAATTTTTTTTAGTGCTGAATATTGCCGCTGAGCTTCTTAATCAGGAGAAAAGAGGCTGAATACCTGGGGGACAGGTGTTCTGCACACACGGAAAGGCAACGCTCATCCCCTCTGAATACGTGATCACAGTGAACGGCACGGTGCTGAACAAGCACCGTGTTCGGGAGAACCGTGGGGCCATGGGAACATGCTGCACCATCCAAACTAATGAGAAGAAGTCTCATCCAGCCACTTTGAAAACATTTTTTTTTTAAGATTTTATTTATTTATTTTCAGAGAGAGGAGAAGGGAGGGAGAAGGAACAATGTATGGTTGCCTCTCATATGGCCCTCACTGGGGACTTGGCCCGCAACCCAGGCATGTGCCCCGACTGGGAATCGAATCGGGACCCTCTGGTTCCCAGCTGCGCTCAATCCACTGAGCTACACCAGCCAGGCTAAAACATTTTTTAATTTCAACAGTTAGGGTTTTTTTTTTTAAGAGTTTGGATTAAGATTGCTTTCTGAATGTTTGGCTCTTTGTAAAAAGTCAATATTGTTTTCGGAATTAGGCTACCTACGTCCGCTGGCGCATCATTGGGGTGAGGGTCTCACAAAGGGAAGAGAACTGAGCATAGCACCATTTTCCAAATGAGGGTTGATGAAATGGGTAACTTCTCACAAGTAAAAACTGTTTTTGTAAAGTTTACTCTGTCAACACCATCCCAGACATTTAGTGGGTTTTGCATTCAGCACAGTCCTGTACTCACTTCCCTTTGCTTCTGCCTCCGTTTAGTCACCTGTTCCTAAAAGTGTTTGCTGAGCTCATGCGCCATGCAGAGCTCTTTGCAAAGCCACATTAGAGACGAAAGGAGATCCAGAGTCGTGTTTATCCCAGAACAGTTGTTATTTTCACGCCGAGGATGGCTCCACGTTGTTCATTTAAAATAGTTGTAAATACTCTCACCAGTTACAAGAAAAAATTACTTGATTCCTCTAGCTATTTTACCTATAATGGATGTTTTTGTAACTGTTGTGTGGCTTGAGTTAATAAACTCCCAAGGAAAAATTAATAGGCTACCTTTCCATTTGCAGAATTGGATACACTGAACATGCTTCTAAGTATTTCAAAGTCTTTTTCTTCCATTATTTTGCATAGAGTGAGGAAAGAAAAACAAAAAAAAGTATTTTTCCCATTGAAGTAACATTTTACAACTAGAATAATAGTTGAAATTACCAGTGTTTATTCTTTATCATATGAATTATTAATTTCTTTCATGAAATTAGAGGGAAAATTATTATAAAAATTAAATATCCAAGCATTTTTGGTATAAAATACTAAATATGTATAATCACTTGATATGAGTTTTTATTATTAACTTCTTATTTCCTATGGAGAAAGTCTTTGTATTTTTTTAGATAACTTTCAAATTTGGAGGAAAACAATACACCTAAAATGTGTTGATAGAGCAGTGAGTTTATTATAACATTCATAGTATTCATTTGATTAGATGAAATTATGTTACCAACGGATCTGCATCAAATATTTTTCTCAAGTATCAAAATAACTTGCAATTAAGGAGCATACTTAATTATCAGAGTTCATCATCCTTTGAGAATGCATGTTATTTCTATAAAACCAAGTATGATGAAAAGATATGAATAAACATACAGTATATAAAACCCTGAATTTTAAAAAATTGATTTAATATTATTGAATTACCCATTTTGAGGCAGCTATGAATGCCTATAAAAATGTTTATTAGGTGGTTGGAAAAACGAACAGGTTTTTTGAAAACAGTACGTAGAATAGGGTCCTTCCCTACCATCAGATGTTCAGCAGGTCAAGCCTGTAAACCCCAAGATTTCCAGAAACTCAAATTTCAGTGAGAAGAGATGGAGGGATAATTAACCATCTTTCCCAGACAATTCTGAGTTCCCCATGAAAATTGCCCCATCTCTGCTCCAAAGCTGGTCATACTCTAAGACAGTGATAAAGATTGAGTTATACACTTGAACCTGGACTCAACCCTGTCTGATGTACCCTTGCATGACCCTGGTCTAAGTCTAGGGTCTCTGCCTGTTGGGAAAGCGGTTGTCAGGGTCTGTCAGTGATGAAGGGAAGAAAGCCCCTACTAAGGCACCAACTATCTAAGTATGAAGCGGACCATGTGGAAGGAGCGTCCGTATCTAACTCATAAAACATTTTCTGGAAGGCACAATGTTTGAATTGAGTTTTAAGGATGAATAGGAATTTTCCAGATGGAATTGGCAGAGTGATGAAAAAATATTCCTCATTGTAGCAAAGGCAAGTCATTTGGTATGACTAAAGCCAATGATAAAGTTTGGGGGAACTTCAGGCTGGAAATACTGTGCCAATTTTCTGCTGGAGTTTAGAGGATGTCCTTGAAGGAGTTGAACTGGAAGAGTGACATAATACAATTAGGGATTCAGACACTCCAAAACAATGGCAATGTAGAGAATTGAGTAAAGCCCTAACTTAGGAGGCTATTATACTAACTTAATAAGTAACACAGTTTTGTAAATAAGACCACTCGGTGAGAACAAAAACCAGGAGAGATATTTTGAATGGCCATGTGACAGAACGTGAGGGTAAGGAAGAGGGACAAGTGGAGGCTCGAGTGGGTACCAGCTCTTCCTGTGGCAGCGAGGGCGACGGGCAGGTGTCGGGGAAAAGAATTAACATTCTAGTTTGGTTCAGTCACTCTTTGCCAAAGTGTTGCTATATTTCCTAGCCTCTTCCCGTCCAGAATTTATCACCCGATATTTCTCTGGAACATTAAGCTAGTGAGACATGTTTATGTATTAGTTTTCCATTGTGGTATAAAAAATTATTACAGCCTTGGTGACTTAAAACTATACCCACTTACTAGCTCGGAGTTCCGAAGGTCAGAATCCGGCATGGCATGTCTACGTTCTCTCTGCTCAGGGTCTCACAAGACGGAAGTCCGGTGTCAGCTGCGTTGGCATTTATATGGGGACTCTGGGGAAGAGTCTGCCTCCTCATTCATTCAGGTTGTTGGCAGAATCCAGCTCCTTGCAGCTGGAGGACTGAAGTCCCAATTACTTGCTGGCTGTCAGACAAAGGCTGCCTGCATTCCTTAGTATGCAGCCCCTTCCTTCTTCAAAGCTAGCAATGGGGTGCTGAATCCTCTTGCTCTGGATCTCCCTGACTTCCTCTTCTACCACCAGCCAGAGGAAACTCTGCTCTTAAAGGGCTCATGTAATAAGACACATTCAGATAATCTCCCATTTGTCATATAACAAAACCCAACCATGAGAGTAATACGAGGGGGAACCCTCAAAATGGAATTATCTTCTGGAGGGTGGTACAGAAGATACCCTGTACCTTGTAGTACAGGTTCCCTCCCAGATGAGTATTCTAGGAACCCATCTGTATCAGTGTACCAGCTGGCATTGTTGTGAGAAGCTGCATTTGGCTTCACGGAATTTCTTTTGGAGATTCTTTCAGTGCGTTTGCCCATTTCACGATGGGTGATTTACAAGCACACCTGCCCACACCGCGCTGAGTGTTCAGCAGTTTTTGATCAAAAATGGCATGACCCCCATGCCCTGTCCTCCTTATTCACCTGATCTTGCCCAAAGCGACTTTTCTTTTAATTTCCCTGGATGAAAAAAGTCCTCAAAGGGAAACGTTTTGCCAATATGGAAGAGGTGAAACAAAAAAGAGCGGAAGCACCAAAAGGCATCAAAATCTGATGAGTTCAGAAACTGTTTTGCACAGTGGTAAAAAACATCTTGACAAGTGTATTGCATCAAATGGAGAGTACTTTGAAGGAGACTGAAGTTTAAACATGTAAGAATAAATACACAATATTTTATGAAAAATTTCCAGGGTTTTTTGAGGGGTCTTGTATAAAGGGACAAAGGTCATGGGAGCCATTTAAAAAACCTGCGTACACATCTTACAAGAATGGAACTAAGGATTCTCATCTAAGATCATGGAAGTGTAACGAGGAATTTTAAATCTAGAGTAGAGAGTTGAATAAAAAGCCAGAATCAGAGAGGCAAAAGGAGAAGTCAAAGGTCTCCAAAGAGAATGTCCAAAAACAGAAAGTGATAGAAGGATATGAACCCAGAACAATAAGTGCCAGGAATCTAAGAATCCAGTGAGTCCAGAGAAAATGGAAAATAGAAATCTAGGTAAAACACAAAGGTGTCTAGCCTCCTCCTGGATGCTTGTTAAAATGACACAGTGCTTTGAAAATAGCGAAACTTTTATGTGAACACTTGAACCAGGGTAAGTTCCTCCGCGTGACTTACATGACTTCAAAGAGATGCATAGGATGTGAAACCAAACAGAAAGAAGTAGAGGAAGTCCGGGGGGAATCCCAGAAACATCCTCCACGTTCGAAGGCCAAGTGTTGAAGAAAAAAATGGGCCGTAGAGCCGGCAGGCAGGATGTCACAGGGGACCAGAATCATTTGGAAGCAACGGTGCTGGGAGCCCAAGAGCATGGGCCAGACCACCCAACAGAGACTCAGAGGGCAGCGCTGGGCTGGAGGACAAGATGGGTGGAAGGAACAGGAAAGGTGCAACTCCACGGCTTGTCCTGAAGTAGAGGTCTGACTGCACCAAAATTGATGAGTATGTGTATATAATACACACATATATGTACATATAAAATATTTGGCCCCCGAAGACAGCAACAATACAGACAAATGGACTTTATATAGACATGGAATTACTGAGAGACTAGAACGAATGAAACAAAAGCATGGCTCAAAAAATAATAATAATAGATAGCTAGTATGTATTGAGAACTTACGTACTGTGTTCCAGGCTCTATGCTAAGCACTGAACATATGCCATCTCTACTTGCACAGGTTTCATTGTGTTTGGGGACAATCACAGCCTCGTTGGTGATTCACACAACATTCTGCATCTCACTCTTTCACTTCTCTGAGCCGCCATTGTTACTAATCTTGCATGATGTTATTTCAATCCTTGCTTTCTCTTATTTTGCATTTGTCTTGCTTTGTTGCCGGCTCGGTTTAGGAGCAGACGGTTTCGCCCACCTTCAATTTTCAACCTTGCTGAGATGCTTTGTTTCAGATGTATCTCTTATACACTTCATCTTGAAAAATTGTGTTTTTAAACAATACTAGGCAAGAGGAATTTTTTTTCTTTCTCTCAACAGTTTGTTCCACTAACATGTATTAATCTGATCATATCTTTGGTCTTAGTTCTATAATTTATGTGTTTAACACTTCCATTGTCCTCTATTTTTCCATGAGATCAGAATTTGTCTATTTTTTTGTGTGTTCTTTTATGTTTATAATAAATTTTTAGTGTTTAGATTTTATACCTTTGAAAAATATATTCAAACAACTTTACAAATTTATTCATCAATCTTAGACAGTATCTACAAACTTCCTATGAAGAAGATGAGGAAATCATCATACATATCTCTCCTTCCAAATTTAAATGCTCCTCCATATACACATTTGGTTGGTTGTATTGGTGTTTAAAATTATTCTGGTGTCATGTTTATGATCTTCATGCATTAAAATAATACACTCAAACCTTCATAATTTGAACTATTAGCATTTGTTAGAATTTCTTAAGCTCCATAATGAAATAAGAGGAAAAGAAACGAACACATCCTCCCATCTCTACTACCTTCCGACATGCTCAGTATTGTAGTGAGTTCATTATTTCTGTGTTGTTACCATTTATAGCCTTTACATTCTCTTCTAATGTCTTCCTTCCCGGGTGTTTACTCTTAGTACTGTATTTAAATACTCTCAGTCCTCACATCAATATTCTCAATTTTCTATACCTGAACTCTTTATTTTTATTTATCTCTTATCTCTTGGGTAGATTTCATAACCAAGTAGATATTTTTGTCAACAAAAGCTAAAGAGTACTATATTTCCTGAGTTCTTTAGTGTGTCAAAATTATGTTTGTCTTCTATATACTTGAATGACATAACTGAACATAAAAATCTTGGCATACACTTTCTTTCCCTGAAGACTTTACAGTAATTGCCTCAACATTTTTTAGTACCGGTGCTGTGAAATGTAATGCTAGCTTGGCTTTCCATTGTTGTAGGTAAATAACTTGATTTTCTGGCTTGGTTTTATTGTTGGTTCCACAAGTATTAGTTGAATATCTACCGTGTAGTAGGTGCTAGTCTAACTACTAGGTCCAAGACAGGTTCTGAATTCTTTATATCCAGCAACTTCACATTTTAATTGTGAAGACCTATGTCCTAAGACACAAGGACATGGTTTGCACCTTCAATGCACAGAATTGAGTCTTTTTCTTTACAAAAATTTATTGATTGATTTGAGAGAGAGAGAGAGGAAGGGAAAGAGGGAGATGGGAGGGGAGAGAGATTTGCTGTTCTACTTACTTATGTATTTGTTGGTTGCTTCTTGTTTGTGCCTGACTGGGAATCAAACCCACAACCTTGGCATATCAAGACCACACTGTAACCAACTGAGCTGTCTAGACAGGGCCAAGTCCTCTTATGGCTGTGAGTTTTTCTTTTTAACCTTTAAAATATTATGGAGAGCTCATGAATTCTGTTCTTATCTGTGTGGGAAAGTGTTTGAAAGTTTTTCACTTCATGATTTAATTCATCTTCTGACATGTATTATCCACTTGCCTTTCTTAATGCTTTTTTTCTCCACTCAACCCACCTAGTTTTTCTTTTTTTTCTATCTTTCAAATATTTATACACTAGTCTATGCAAGTTTCTTTCTAATGATAGCTCATTTTTAAATGAGGGCAGCTCCATCTTGTTTGGCTTTTGCTCGACAGTCCCTTGGTTAAGGAAAGAAGGAGAGAGCCAAGATCACAGACGCCAAGTCTCAGCATTGTTGTCTCGGATGACCTTCCCCTCAGCTCTGCTATGCCTTTGCTCCAAGCACATGTCTCCCCCCATGACCCACATTCCTTCTGGAAGGGAGCAGAGGTTTCTGTGGCTCACAGTGAAGCCCCACTGTTCTCTGCGTGGTGACTTGCCATTGACTATCACTCACTCAGTGTCTTCAACTGACACTGAGCCACTGAACAAAGCTGACTCCATGCACACCATGGAAGTGCAGGAGGGCACGAAGGTTGAGAGCACAGGGTCTACAGCAGACCAGTAAAATTGGGATAATAATAGTGCCCTCATCCTAGGGTTACTGTGAGGGTTACCTGGGTTGGCTCAGGAACCCATTTAAACTAGTACCTAGCACATAGTATACACTTAATAAATATCGGCCACTGTTCATGTTGGTACTGTTCTTAATGGTACTGTTATTCCAATGATATGCCTCCAGGATGTTTCCGGCAAAGTTACTGGACTTTTCTCCTTCCAGCACCCTACGGTCTGCAGTTCTTCAGTGTGGGGTATGGAATTCACGGTTTCTGATAAGGGATAACTGGTGAAGCCCTTCCGAGCTGTCCCACCCACTAGTGGAAAACTCTGTAGTGTATGCCTAGACTGTCAAGTATGAATCACCTCTTGGCATCCTCCTGAAATCGGGGCCAAACATCTCTATATTTAGAAGCAATTCTTCATAGTTTGGGGTTGTGCCTGACTCCCGGTTTCATTAAAGATGGTCTCTTCTGTTAGAATTCACGTTGCTTTCAGTCGATGTTAGAGAGTGGAGCGTAACACAATTATCTTAACTCTGCATCTTCAAGCAGAAGCTTTTATTATTTTTTTTAATCCAGAAATATTTTTAAATAAATGAGAGAATGGTGAGCTTCTTTCTCCACTGAAGCTTAAATATGAGGACATTATAAGAAGGATTTAAGAGTTAATGCAGTGTTCATAAAAGGACAGTTTAAACCTTAAAATAAGTTCCTAAGGGAGATTATTAAATCTTATTCCAATTTTGCACTTGTGACTAAATGTTTTTTTATTTAGAAAATGGCTTTTCATTAGAAATGGAAGTGTAGTTATAAAATCTTGGTAAATACATTTCAAGCTGTTATTTAAAACTTCTGTGAAATTTTAACTGACTATAAATAGATGTATTTTTATATTTCTCTATAAATGTCTCTGTATGTGTCCGAGTATATATATGTGCATATGTAGGGTATATGTAAATAGGAATATAAATATTCAAAAGATATATTCCAAATTATATGATTCTGGCTTCAATTCATATTGCCCTTCGAGTCTGAGTCTTGGTATATTAAAGGAAGTAAAATAGTTAAACTAGTCAATGGTCATCTGTTATTTTCATCATGATGATGATGATCATGGCATGCTAGGCACTAGGTTTGTGAATTCTTTCATTTCCTTTCCAAACAACACTGCGAGGGAGGGGCAAGTATTATGCCTACTTCCCAGATAAGGAATCTGAAGGCCTGGGGATTAAGTCACACAGCCAGCACCATCCAAGCAGGGAGAAACAGATTAACCAAGTGACTGGCTCAAAACCCATGCTCTGAAATAAGTCACGTGCTAAACTACCTCCTGTCTTCCTCCAACACTGCTTACTTAGTAACATGAACATCACAATTCTCATTTTACAAGGGAAAAAAGTAAACTTCAATAATTTCTCAAGGTCAATCAATTCAGAAAAGAGAAAGTGTTCTTTCACTATAGCGCTCATGAATTAGAAAAGTGAGGTTATGTGTTCCAGAACACAGAGTAAGTAACTTTAATCAATATTTTTAATTCAATTATAATTTTTAAGACCTGCTTTCCGTGAACTAAGACAGTGCGGGGGAAGAACTCTCATGAATGTGCTTTCCATTGGTGGCCAAGTCTTCCAAAGCATGAGTGCCTCTCCAAAACGTGTGGCCACTTGGCTGTTAAACCTAGGGAGAAAGAAATTGCTCTGAACAATGGTGCATGTAAATGGAATTTTTGAGGTATAATAAATATGATTCTCCTTGAAGGTGATTTTTTTAAAACTCAGGTAGCTGAAGTAAGTCAAAAGAGATAAATATAGCTCTTTACTTCTATACGCTGAGGTGAATCATAAAATGCATCTTTGTTTTAAAATCCTATGAATGTCAGAAGAGGAAACCATCCAGTGTCAGTTCATAAATGAACCATTCTGTTGGAAACATTGACAAATGACTCCCTGGCTTTGCTTCTCTTTGCTGAAGAGGGAAGCAGTGGCCTTCTGGGGCAGCTCCTTAAAGATATTTCTCTGAGATTTATGTGGCACAAAGCGCTCTCAAAGACAAATCAATGTATCCAAGTTGAGCATCCTAATATAATCACACTGATCAAGAAAAGTGCTTCATCACCTCAGATCTGTCATTTCTTCCTTTTACTGTGTAGGAACACCTAAAGGCGTTATTCCTGAAACAAAGTTCTGAATGACTGTCTTCAGTCGTATTGGATATTAACAGAATTCCATAAAATCACCCATCACTCCAGATGCATGATTTCCCTTGAGAAAACTATTCCAGCTCAAACGTGGTGGGAGAAATATCAGACCACAAAACTAAGGAAGAATCATAGGCCTGGATTATGACCTCATAATTAGTTCTGAACGTAAATATATGCACACTGTTGACCATGGACATTTTGGTAAATTGTTCATTCCATAGGGTTGGAGAAATGATGAGCTCATTGCTCCCTACTGTTTCTAAAGGAAGATTTACAGACATCATGCCATTCAGGGGGCCAGGTTCTCACCAGGCCCTGTCGTGAAAACGCTCCAGATCCGGGTGATGCATAGCCTGGCAACACTGCCCCTACTGGGATCCCGCCTCTGAGCATCACTGCCCTGCTTTTTCTCTGATGAAACTGAGCAGTGCCCTGATTAAAATGTTCCCAGTTCTTGGCATTGAAATAAACGGAGTGAGGAGAAAAATCTGTCTCAACACTGTGTATGAGTATAAATTTAAGAAGAAAGACAGGACAGGGGCTGTTGATAGAGTTTTAGAGGATCAGTAAGTACCATTCTCTCTGTTAGGAGCTGAATTGTGACCCCCCAAAATTCGTATGTTGACGCCACAACCCACAGTACCTCAGAATGTATTTGGAGATAGAGCCTTTAAAGGGTAGTTAAATTAAAATTAAACAGTGAGCCTTAATCCAGTATGACTGGTATCCTTTTACAAAGAGGAAATTTGAACACAGAGAGAAGACCATGTGACGACACAGGGAGAAGACAACCCTCTACAAGCCAAGGAGAAACCAGTCCTGTTGTCACCTTGCTCTTGGATTTCCCACCTCCAGACTGTGAGAAAATAAATTGCTGTTGTTTAAGCCACCCAGTCTGTGGCAAACTAACACACTTCCCTCCAGAGTGCTGAACCAACTGGTAAGTAAGAGACAAGAACCAAAGAGATGTCAGCCATATTTTGGATAAAACTGATTTGAGGACATGGCTTTAGATCAGCAATCAATAGGGCTCGCACAGAAATCAAAACAGTAGGCCTTCCCTGGAAACACCAGGCGGGGAGCTGAGGGAGCATCCTCTGGGTGGGAGGCAGATCTGAAAGCGAGAGCCCCCAGAGCCAGTTGGGAAGAAAGAGGGTTCCCTGTGAGGAGTAAGAGGGTGGAGAGAGGTCGGGAATGTTCTTCCTGTCCTTTTCTCTCTGGGTGTGGTGGAGGGAGGGGAGGTGATTCCTTCCCTTCATGCACATGTGAGGAGCAAGAAAGACGAGTCTCCACAATCCCACCCCAGCGGGTCTCAAGCTTAACTTTGTCCTGCACTTTGCAGCAAGGTGAGGTCATCTCTGGTCATCTTCTCTTGGAAATGCCATGTGCAACCAAATGCCACCAAAGGGAATCTCACTTTGCCCCTTCACTGTGATCAGCTTTCTACTATTCCTTTCTTGGAGGAGAGACACCCTTGTCCAGCCATGGGCCCAAAGGAGTCACCTGGGGTTATCTAGTTTTCTCTTTCTTTCTGTCAACCTGCAGTCTTGTGGATTCTCTCTCTGGAATCACTGAAAATCTGTTTCCCCCTCCAGGCCATTGTCACAGCTTCAGCACATCCCTTCACTGACGCCCCCTGGAGGCCAGCTCAATCTTCCTAAACAGCCTCTCCACAACATGCCATTGTCCACATTGTCACAACCCCAGTCTCACCACAACATGTCATCAATTAAAATAGTTCCAGCCCCTTCTGAGAGCAACCATGGAATCTGCCCAATCTCGTCTCCTCCACTGCTGTATCTTGCCAGAGCCATGGAGAGAGAGCCAATGTTCAGAGGTCGTCATGAATAAGAGACCCCAGGCTCTGAGGGAAGGGAGACAAGCTCTGCACAAGCTCATGGGAGAGTCCTCCTTCTCAACGAGAAGCAAAACCTGAAGCCCTTCAAGTCCAGGAAGCTCAGAGAGTCCCAAAGAAGTTGGATCCAAAGAGGAACACACCAAGACACATCATAATTACATTGCCCAAGGTCAAAGATAAGGAAAGGATCCTGGGAGCATCGAGAGGAAAGGAGACAGTTACCTACAGGGGAATCCCCATAAGACTGTCAGCTGATTTCTCAAAGGAGACCTTGCAGGCAAGAAG